>CM040932.1:47634039-47694039 GCA_023029165.1 Gobiocypris rarus
TTCCAACAACAAAAAAATCTTGGTGATCAATCCCGAGGTTTGAACAATGGTGTGTGTGTGTGTGTGTGTGTGTGTTCATGTTTTTCTATCCTGGCGGGGACTTAAACCTGACTGCACACAGACTCATGGGGAAACAAGCTTATAAATCATACAAAATTAGTTTTTGAAAATGTAAAAATGCAACATGTCTCCTGTGGGATAGAGGTAGGGGTAGTGTGTGTGTGTGTGTGTAGGTTTAGTGGACTGTGTGTGTGTGTGTGTGTGTGTGTGTGTGTGTGTGTGTGTGTGTGTGTGTGTGTGTGTGTGTGTGTGTGTGTGTGTGTGTGTGTGTGTGTGTGTGTGTGTGTGTGGGGATGGGTAGGCTTAGGGACAGGAAGATGGCAGGTTTAGGACAGTGTGTGTGATGGGTAGGTTTAGGAGGACAGTGTGTGTGTGTGTGTGTGTGTGTGTGTGTGTGTGTGTGTGTGTGTGTGTGTGTGTGTGTGTGTGTGTGTGTGTGTGTGTGTATGTGTGTGTGAGAGAGAGTGTGTCAGTTTGTTAAATAGATGACCATCACATGCACACAGTGTCATTAGTGGCAGTGAGAGTGTTCAGACACTAGAGGGTGATGTTCCTCCACTGACAGTCAAACCTCAAGAACTGTAATGTGTTTCACATCTTCCCTAATATCATCACAATGCTGGAGCTCCTGAGTGAAGCAGATGTCATCGTCCGTGTGTGTGTGTGTGTGTGTGTGTGTGTGTGTGTGAATGTGTTTCTCAATGATCCATACACTGCTGCATTGCTGAAACCTTTCAGATATGAGCAGCACAAACTCATCACACTCAGTCTCCAGTGCCCTTTTACTGTTGCTTATAGGGAAGTCTGTCAGCTCTCACATTAGACCTTCGTATTATTTTCACTTAATACTCTGTTAGAAGACAAAGAAAATATGTAATACCACGGTGTCACCACTAGATTCCTGTGTAACTAAGCATAACATTATGACCACCTTCCTAATATTGTGTTGGTCACCCGTTTGCCAAAACCACCCTGACCCATCAAGGCATGGACTCCACTAGCAAGGGCACCTGACTGGTCTGCGGCTGGCTGTGCTGCCCATACGCAACAAACTGAGATGCTCTGTGTATTCTGACACCTTTCTATCAGAACCAGCATTAACTTCTTGAGCAGTTTGAGCTCCAGTAGCTCGTCTGTTTGATCGGACCACACGGGCCAGCCTTCGCTCCTCACGTGCATCAATGAGCCTGGGCCGCCCATGACCCTGTGTCCGGTTCTCCACTGTTCCTTCCTTGGAGCACTTTTGATAGATCCTGACCACTGCAGACCGGGAACACCCCACAAGAGCTGCAGTTTTGGAGATGCTCTGACCCAGTCGTCTAGCCATCACAATTTGGCCCTTGTCAAACTCGCTCAAATCCTTACGCTTGCCCATTTTTCCTGCTTCTAACACAGGGGCAAGTAAGTTTGGCATCGGGCCAAAAAATTTTTTTTTTTGCAGAGTGATGTTTACATGCTAGCCGGTGAGAGAAAATGGCACTATCAAAGAGTCTAAAGATGAAAGTCGACAGCGAAAATAGGGCATACAAAGAAGAATGGAAAGACAACTGCATTCATCCTACCTGGTTTTGTGAATGCAAAGCCTCTCATCTGCAACAAAGTTATAAGCAAACGCTTCAATGGTTCACTGTTAGTTATTTCATACCACACATTTCATGGTGGCTATTGTAGAGGCATGTCTAGCGGTCCACAGACTCTTTTGAATGTCTTTCAGAACATTTCAAATTAAAAGCTCTCAATTCATCTCAAAATAAAACATTGCTGCAAAAATGTTTTAAGGCAAAATCACTAAAGACAAATTGATTTTGAGTAACTGTTATTGTTGTAATGTCTCCGGTTCGCACCGCCCACTCCAAGCGGTGCTCGAATCCGGGTCTTTCCACATGGGAGTCAGACGCTCTAACAAGGAGGCTAAAGGCTGCAACCTCTGGTGTCAGTCACTAGAGCGTTTCTTGACATCAGGGGATTTACCTGCACAGCTCTCACTAGCTATCATGACAGACCTATTTCAGAACCAGCCGCTATCAAAATAATCTGGCTGCGGACTGCCTGTTGCTAACCACTGTTCTAACACATCAACTAGGTTTGCTCTGCACAACATCAGGAAGATCAGACCGTTCCTTACAGAGCATGCAACACAACTTCTCGTCCAGGCCCTTGTCATTTCTAGGCTTGACTACTGCAATGCGCTTCTGGCTGGTCTTCCATCATGTGCAATCAAAACTCTTCAATTGATTCAGAATGCTGCAGCACGTCTTGTATTCAATGAGCCCAAAAGGGCCCATGTCACACCTCTCTTCATCTCTCTGCACTGGCTACCACTCGCTGCCCGCATCAAGTTCAAGGCCTTGACACTGCCATGGATCCACCACAGGCTCGGCACCAGCATATTTCGACTCGCTCCTACGAGTCTACACCCCTACCAGAAGCCTTCGCTCAGGTAAGGAGCGTAGACTTATGGTACCATCACAGAGAGGCATGAAATCCCTCTCCAGAACTTTTTCATTCACCGTTCCTGGCTGGTGGAACAATCTTCCAACCTCCATCCGGATGGCAGAATCACTGTCATCATTCAAAAGACAGCTAAAAACTCATCTCTTCCGTGAACACTTATCATAAAAAAAAAAAAAAAAACTCTTCTCTTTTATTCCTTCCTTATTCTAGCTTAAGCTTATTCTATGTAATATCCAAAGCTTGGTATTTAAGGCACTTTTTTGCGTTTTGCGCCTATTCATGACCGATCGCTTCCTGTACTCCTATGTTGTAAGTCGCTTTGGATAAAAGCGTCTGCTAAATGCCTAAATGTAAATGTAACTTTGAGGACAACATGTTCACTTGCTGCCTAATACATCCCACCCAATAACAGGAGCCGTGATGAAGAGATCATCAGTGTTATTCACTTCACTGGTCATAATGTTATGCCTGATCGGTGTATGTAAATAGTGCTGTGTATTCCCTAGTTGCTTATAAAAGTATCTTCATAATTACTTGCGTTTGTACCATTCTGATTAATTGATTTCGAGACTTTTTCCATTGCACTGTGCTACTTCCCCATTGTTTTTTTATTTTCTAAGTAAACTCTGGATGGATGTGTTTGACCGTTGCACTTATGCCTAAAACGTGGCCCTCAAGTTAAAAGAAGGTGATGTCACTAATTCGTTGTAGTCCCTACGAGCCGTTTGTTGTAGTCCTTAAAACCACAATATGTAATTTTTCTCCACTAGAGGTCGTTTATTCAAAACAAAGGCGTGTCTTGACTCTTGATTGGGCGGAGCTTTTATTCTGTCAGAGCGCTTCTGCTTCTTCCACTCATGCATGTGTGTGTGTGTGTTACACAGCGCTGTTTTATCATATCACACACATCTGAGTGTGATGTTATAATGCTACTATGAGACACTTGTTCACACTGCAGTGAGCGAGATCATATTAGGCGGTAAAACTCTGTGCGGTAAATCAAGAACAGCAGATTTAAACAATAAGACTAACTGTGTTGAGCTGGAGAACAATCATTAGTTTCTGTCCATCAGTGATCCAAACAGTGTCTAATGAAACACATCAGATATTAAAGCGGCTTTGGGGTTGCCATGGTTACTACACAATTAAACCGGTAACGTGACATACGGTCATTGGAAACATTTAAACATTCTTGGAAACATTTGGGATAAAGTATACAAAACAACAAAATATATACCACGGTTCTAGTGGTTTTTGGTTATTTTAATCCTAAAATCTTACATATTGTGCCTTTAAAAAGTGATTTCTTTAAAATAAAATGTCTCCCTTTGCTTTGAACTTTGAGCGTCGTAACTTTGCAGATGTTGTTTCTGCTCAAACAGCGACGCTTCACACTCACTAAAGTTTAACAAGTCTAATCATAATCAGCCCTTTCATGGCCCCTAGGATAATCAGTTTCTGTCATTTATTTTTATTTATGTGGCGTTGAATTTACTACAATAACGCAACTGCTCTCCAGAGGCAATTTATTAAACAAACAGCTTTAAAAACAAGATTGGTTGTACTAGTGCCGAATGTGATCTCTTTACAGTTATGCGTTCGCACACCTCTCTGACCTCTGTGAATGTGTATAGATGTGAATGGAGTCCAGGAACTGTAGGGTTTCATGGGACGCAGGGAGTCTGGATGTCTCTTGCCTTCATTACGTAGAAAAACAGACGTGTCTTATAAGACTGAGCGTCTGGCTGATGTCCCCGGTGATGTCAGGGATTTTCAAAGTCTCTTGTGTTTAGGAACCAGGCCTTTTGTATATGATTCAAAAATATTATTATGGAGAGCTGCTTCCACATGCTTATATCAATAATAAAGCTGCCATGTCAAACAGATGTTTGGAGCGATTCCTCCGATCCCATCAATGTGTCAGACTGTTATGATGTTCACATGGTGACTTTGGTCCCTCTGCTGGTGGATGTCGGAACTGCCTCTGGTGTATTCAGGCTGTGGCTACATTCACAGTCACTCTGTAAATTTTTGGGATTGACAGCCACATTTACTTACAGGTGTGAATGGATTTAGAACCACCCTATGATCACACAGGGCTTGTCTCTCCATTGCTCTCAGGTACCGAAACCACACTTGAACACACAGAAAAGGCCCGATGTACTCCCAGTGAAGTTATTTTTTGTTCTTCGCTAAGGGGTAAAAAGTTAGCTGTTGGCGAAACTGCTGAGACGTTTCCTTTCCTTCCCGCTTTCCTTTCAAAAACAAAATAAACACAACAAAAATGACAGCAGTGAGAAAACAGCAGCTCAGAAAGCATCTGGAAAAGTTTGCTCTGCAATCATTAATGCCTTCACATACACTCACCTAAAGGATTATTAGGAACACCTGTTCAATTTCTCATTAATGCAATTATCTAATCAACCAATCACATGGCAGTTGCTTCAATGCATTTAGGGGTGTGGTCCTGGTCAAGACAATCTCCTGAACTCCAAACTGAATGTCAGAATGGGAAAGAAAGGGGATTTAAGCAATTATGAGCGTGGCATGGTTGTTGGTGCCAGACGGGCCGGTCGGAGTATTTCACAATCTGCTCAGTTACTGGGATTTTCACACACAACCATTTCTAGGGTTTACAAAGAATGGTGTGAAAAGGGAAAAACATCCAGTATGTGGCAGTCCTGTGGGAGAAAATGCCTTGTTGATGCTAGAGGTCAGAGGAGAATGGGCCGACTGATTCAAGCTGATAGAAGAGCAACTTTGACTGAAATAACCACTCGTTACAACCGAGGTATGCAGCAAAGCATTTGTGAAGCCACAACACGCACAACCTTGAGGCGGATGGGCTACAACAGCCAGTGGCGGTTTTACATTGAATTGCACCCCGGGGCAAGACCTCCTTCGAGTGACCCCTTAATAATGAATAATAACTGAACTTGTAACCATTTGTTGAAAAAAAGCACAATATTATGGTGAAATTAGATCTCATTTTTGTTGAGCTAAAACCGGATTATTGTTGTTTAAGCATAGCAAGCAAGATAGAAAAAAGGCTAACAAACAAGTAATACCCACCAATTAACATTAGCCCTTCATTCATAACATGGACACTGTAATAATCATACAGAGAGAACATAGTTGCATACCTTTATCTTTTCTTCTTTTCATTTTGTTCTAAGCTGGGCACCTGACGGCTTTGACCTTTTTCCTTCCATATCTGTATTTATTACTCACTCGACAGTCAACAGATTTCCCGCCCCCCAACAGAAGTCAAGACTAAACCAATTCACCTTGGTGATCACTGATCACATAATCGTTTAAACCAATTTGTATTAGCCATTTCACACAATTCAGAAAAATGTGCAGCAACTATATGCCTGTAGCCTATATTTATAATTTTATGAACGAAAAAATTATTTGGAAGAAAGTCGAGGTGTGACTGACTTTATTGCTCTATATACAGTGGATCCCCCGTTTCCCCCTTGTCCGTTCCATTTGGGAGAGACCATAGAAAAAAATAGCTGAGGTGACGTGATGACACATTTTGACATCAGACAGCAGACAAACGTCAATCCACCTGTCACTCAAGTGGCCACGGCCTTAATTATGCAGAGCCTGTCCAAAGCGGCCAGTCAATGAATTACACTACAGTTCAAATCACTTCCGTATTAGCTTCAGGAGAAAAGGTGGGAGGTTGCCGCTCGGGAGAGACTCAGAGGTAAACTGTTCCCCAAAGGGCGTCCGTCACTCAGTGCAATGATAGATAGAAAACCGCTTTGCGGCCATGAAAAAACTGCCCGGTTCGCCAGTGCCCAAAACCGCTACTGACAACAGCAGAAGATCCCACCGGTTCCCACTCATCTCCACTACAAATAGGAAAAAGAGGCTACAATTTGCACAAGCTCACCAAAATTGGACAGTTGAAGACTGGAAAAATGTTGCCTGGTCTGATGAGTCTCGATTTCTGTTGAGATGTTCAGATGGTCGAGTCAGAATTTGGCGTAAACAGAATGAGAACATGGATCCATCATGCCTTGTTACCACTGTGCAGGCTGGTGGAGGTGGTGTAATGGTGTGGGGATGTTTTCACTGTGCAGGCTGCTGGTGGTGGTGTAATGGTGTGGGGATGTTTTCACTGTGCAGGCTGGTGGTGGTGGTGTAATGGTGTGGGGATGTTTTCACTGTGCAGGCTGGTGGTGGTGGTGTAATGGTGTGGGGATGTTTTCACTGTGCAGGTTGGTGGTGGTGGTGTAATGGTGTGTGGGGGTGTTTTCTTGGCACACTTTAGGCCCCTTAGTGCCAATTGGGCATCGTTTAAATGCCACGGCCTACCTGAGCATTGTTTCTGACCATGTCCATCCCTTTATGACCACCATGTACCCATCCTCTGATGGCTACTTCCAGTAGGATAATGCACCATGTCACAAAGCTTGAATCATTTCAAATTGGTTTCTTGAACATGACAATGAGTTCACTGTACTAAAATGGCCCCCACAGTCACCAGATCTCAACCCAATAGAGCATCTTTGGGATGTGGTGGAACGGAGCCGTGCCCTGGATGTGCATCCCACAAATCTCCATCAACTGCAAGATGCTATCCTATCAATATGGGCCAACATTTCTAAAGAATGCTTTCAGCACCTTGTTGAATCAATGCCACGGAGAATTAAGGCAGTTCTGAAGGCGAAAGGGGGTCAAACACAGTATTAGTATGTGTTCCTAATAATCCTTTAGGTGAGTGTATAGTAGTAGTACTAATAATAGTAATAGTAGCAATAATAGTAATATTAGTAGTTGTAGTAGTAGTAGTAATAATAGTAGTAAGATTAGAAGTAGTAGTAATAGCAGTTGTAGTAGAAATAGTAGTAGAAGTAATAATAATAGTAATAGTAGTAATATTAGTAGTAGTAATAGTAGAAGTATCACATGTCTGTCTGTTTGTTAGTTCTTTCAGTTGTGTTTTTATCCTGTCACATGTTCCTTTGTTCTTTTCCCTGCCATTTCTGTGTTTAGTCAAGTTTAGTTCAGCTGTGTCTAGGTAATTATCTCGTTTCAGTTTGCTATTTAAGTTCCTCTTATTCACTCAGTCTTTGTCCGGTCACCTTTATACTAAGTTGTGCTTTTGCTTCCTTTCTGCCTGCTTTTGTTGAGTTTATTTTTTATTAAAACACGTTTGGATTGCATCTCCTAAGTCGTCTGCCTGTTCCTGTACACACAACCGTGACAAGTGGTAGCAGCAGCAGCAATAGTAGTAAAATTAGTTGTAGTAGTAATAGCAGTAATAGTATGAGTAGATGTAATAGTAGCAATAGTAGTAGTAATAATAGTAGTAATAGCAGTAATAGTATGAGTAGATGTAATAGTAGAAGTAGTAGTATAGTAGCAATAGTAGTAGTAGTAATAGTAGTAGTAGTAGTAGTATAAGTAGCAATAGTAGTAGTAGTAGTAATAGTAGTAGTATCAATAACAGTAATATTAGTAGTAGTAGTAATAGTAGTAATAATAATAGTACTAGTAGTAGTAATATTAGTAGAAGTAATAATAATAATAATAGTAGTAGTAGTAGTAGTAGTTGTAATAGCAGAAGGAGTAGTAATAACAGTAGTAGTAGTCGTAGTAATATTTATAATAGTAATACTACTACTAATATTAGTAGTAGTAGTAATAATAGTAGTAGTAGAAATAGTTGTAGTAGTTGTAATAGTAATAGTAGGAATAGTAGTAGTAGTTAAAGTAGTAATAGTACTAATAATAGAAGTAATAGTGGTATTAGTAGTAGCAGTAGTAGCATAATATTAATAATCATAGTAATCATAGTTGTAGTAGTAGTAATAGTAGTAATAGTATTAGTAATAATAATAATAATAGTAATAGTAGTAGTAATAGCAGCAATAATAGTAATAGTTGTAGTAGTGGTAGTAATAATAATAGTAATAGTGTAGTAGGTATAATAGTACTGTAGGTGCCAAATTGAGCTTTGAGTTAATTTCATGTTTCTTTCTTGTATGATAGTAGTGTATGTGAGTGTGTTGTGGATAAATGTGTGAGTGTTTATATATATATTTGGCAACAGGTCCGTCTACTGCCACCTAAAGGATGGTTGGGAGGCTGAATGTGGAGACCAAGGGGAATGGCCTTAAAGACAGGAAGCCACAGTATGGGGGTGTGGCTGAGAGGGCACACAGTCTTTTGACCCTGTGGTGGTGTGTTCTGGGTAGCCATGACGTGACAAGCCGTTTGCTACCATATGAAGAGACAACTTTAAATTAATTGTTTGTTTTCTTTAATTCAAGATTATGTAACATTCTACATCATTAACAATAAATGATCATTTGACCGACTGAATCAACTCCTACTCATCTTTACAACTGCACGCGTCAAGCTATATCCAGCTCAACCAACAGTAATAGCCAATTGAGCACAAAGGCTCTTAAGGAAGAAAGGCTACTACAAGTACTAATAATAGTAATAGCAGCAGCAGCAGCAGCACTAATAATAATAGTAGTAGGAGTAGTAATATTAGTAGTAGTAGTATTAATAATAGTAGTAATAATATTAATATTAGTAGTAGTAGTAGTTGTTGTTGTAGTAGTAGTAGTAATAATAGTAGTAGTAGTAGTATTAATAATAGTAGTAATAGTAGTAATATTAGTAGTAGTAGTCGTAGTAGTTGTTGTAGTAGTAGTAGTAATAATAGTAGTAGTAACAATAGTAATAACAGTAGTTGTAATAGTTGTAATAGTAGTTGTTGTAGTAGAAGTAATACTAAGAATAGTAATAGTAGTAGGAGTAATACAAATAATAATAGTAGGAATATTAGTAGCATTAGCAGTAGTAGTAGTAATAATAATAATAGTAATAGTTATAGTAATAGTAGTAATAATAGTAGTATGAATATAATTACTCATAATCATAATGAAAGTTTAAAAAACATTTAAATGTTGCATTTCACAGGTAGTTTGAGGCTGGATTTAGATTTTTAAAAATCTACTTTTAGGGAATACTTATATTTTGAATGTTTTAAAAGCTATACAATAATGAAAATATGACATGTTTTTGGTGAGTTTATAATGTAATAATTTTTTCATAATGTAAATTAGATTTATTACATTATGAGCTCAAGATTTTATTTCATTTTGAGAAAATTATTACATTATGAACATTTTATTACAATAATAATAATGAAAAATGGCCAGTTTTTACATTATGAGTTGCTACAAACGAGTTTCCTAGTTAAAAACGGTTATAGAATGCGTGTCACTCCCATAAATAACTGAACTGTGTGTGAACGTACCGTATTAAAGACTCAAACACAGGATGATTCCGCTGCTGTGTGAACCGTGTGTGTCCTCACATAATAAGTGTTGACATTTAATTCATTGCTCACGTTGGAGGTTTAGATCAAACCCTGAGCCGAATGTTTGAGGAAAATCAACGCTCGTGCGCAAACACTGGGATCAGAGCAGATGATGTTTGGAAACAAAGTACACAAACTTGTGTGTGTATGATGTTTATTGTAGATGTGTATCATTTGTTGACTGTCCCTCACCTGTAAACACCTCATGCACAATCAAGAACAATATCTCAACATGTGCTTACAGGAATCACAGCGTCATCCATCACTGACCTCAGGGTATCTGGAGCATACGGATGTTTGTGTTTGGGAAAACAAAATCAGAAAACATGACTACTGGACTGAACCCAACAAACAGAACGAGGTTTGTGAGCGTTTCAACAGTCCAGTATTTTGGCGTTTGGTTCATTGATGGTGTTCACGTGTATTTTATAGTCACATGTATGTTGGGCTACTTTCAGGGTTCATTACTTGGGGTCTGACTTGTCAAAAGCGAGACCATCTCTCATCATCTCACATACAAGCCCTAAAAATAGCTGCGCACAAACCTGAACCCACAGTTCAATGTGAAGGCGACGACTGAACCGGAAACGTTTTACCGTTTTAATCCAACAAAGCCCCATTCAGCCCTGAGACTCGTAATATTTTATGCACGTAACCTGCGTCTCACACTCTCGCAGAGCAAAGCAAACACAGACGGCGTGTAGGATAATATTAGTGCATGTGTGTGAGTGTGTATCCCCGTTAAAGACAGAAATATCAGTGTTCTGTACAGCAGGTAATTCTTAAATCCATTATCACGTCTCTCAGCTGAAGTTCATATGCTCAAATATCTGCTGACGGCTTTCAGCGGCGCACGGCTCCACGCAGACGGAGCGAGGAACAGAGTGATGTGATGTTGTTGTGGGCTGGTCAAGATCTGTGACGGCACGACCACACCTGCCACTGGCGGCTGATTGAGAACGCACAGGCCAGAAATATTGCTTATTCAGCCATGAAACTGTATTTTGCCTTTGTACACTCTTAAAATAAAGCTTCTTTATTGGCACTGATGATTCCATGAAGAACCTTTAACATCCACCCAATCGTTCCATCCCACTAAAGCATCTTGACAGTGGAAACATTTTTTCTTTTAATAACTGATCACTGAAAGGGTGTTTGAGGAATCAAATATGGTTATTCTATGGCATCACTCCAAAACCCATTCTGGAATCTTTATTTTAACGAGTGTAACATATTAATATTTCTATGATAAAACAGCATCATGCATCATGTCTCAAGTCTGAAATGTGTCGATTTCGATCCGTGCAACATTCAGAATATAAGAATTAGTTGAAACTATCCATCCATCCTCTATCCATCCAATCCTCTATCCATCCAATCATCTATCCATCCTCTATCCATCCAATCCTCTATCCATCCTCTATCCATCCAATCATCCATCCATCCTCTATCCATCCAATCATCGATCCATCCAATCATCTATCCATCCTCTATCCATCCAATCATCTATCCATCCTCTATCCATCCAATCATCGATCCATCCAATCATCTATCCATCCTCTATCCATCCAATCATCGATCCATCCAATCATCTATCCTCCTCTATCCATCCAATCATCTATCCATCCTCTATCCATCCAATCATCGATCCATCCAATCATCTATCCATCCTCTATCCATCCAATCATCGATCCATCCAATCATCTATCCATCCTCTATCCATCCAATCATCTATCCATCCTCTATCCATCCAATCATCCATCCATCCAATCTTCTATCCATCCAATCATCTAGCCATCCTCTATCCATACAATCATTCATCCATCCATCCATCCATCCAATCATCCATCCATCCACCCACCCATCCAATCATCCACTAATCCATCAATCCATCCATTCACCCATCCATCCACTAATCCATCCAGCCATCCATCCATACATACATACATCCAATCATCCACCCATCCATTTATCCATCCATCCATCTATCTATCTATCCATCCACCCACCCATCCATCATCCATCCATCTATTTACCCATCCATCCACTAATCCATCCATCCATCCATCCAATCATTCACCCATCCATCCATCCATCCATCCATCCATCTAGTCACCCATCCATCTATCCATCCATCCATCCATCCATCCATCCATCCATCCATCCATCCATCCATCGAATCATTCACTCATCCATACATCCATCTATCTATCTATCTATCTATCTATCTATCTATCTATCTATCTATCTATCTATCTATCTATCTATCTATCTATCTATCTATCTATCTATCTATCTATCTATCTATCCATCCATCCATCCATCCATCCATCCAGTCATCCATCCATCCATCCATCCATCCATCCATCCATCCATCCAGTCACCCATCCATCCACCCATCCATCCATCCATCCATCCATCCATCCATCCATCCATCCATCCATCCATCCATCTATCCAGTCACCCATCCATCCACTAATCCATCCATCCATCCAATCATTCACCCATCCATCCATCCATCCATCCATCAATCTATCTATCCATCCATCCATCCATCCATCCATCCATCCATCCATCCATCCATCCATCCATCCATCCATCCATCCATCCATCCATCCATCCATCCATCCATCCATACATCCATCCATCCAGTCACCCATCCATCCACTAATCCATCCATCCATCCATCTATCTATCTGTCTGTCTGTACGTTAATTTTAATGTCAATTGTAAATTTTTGAAACTTACAGCTTGTGAAACCATTTCAAACGTTCAGACTAGACTTTCACAAGCCAACTTTAAAGTTGGCCTACAAATGTTTATGTAGTTGCGTCTGGTGTTGCAGTTTCTCAAAGTTACCAGCCGCTGCTCAGTGACTTTTGATCACTGACAGTGATTATTAGTCATTGACATGTTAAAGCCTGTTCCATTTGTATTATTGTAGTGTCACTGACATTACAGAAAAATATGTATGAATTTAAAATATAAAAATAAATAACAATGTTAGTATTGACCTACTGGTACATTTGCTGTGTCTAGATCAGGTTTTGATGGCCATCAGGATGCCAAGCGGTCTCTGAATTGTATAAACACCGGACAGGAGTTTCTCACAGGTCATCTGTAAACGTGTTTAACGCTGTCTGTTGCTCATTGACATACTAACCTCTTTCCTGACCTTCTAAGGTCAAGGGTCACCTCCCACGTTACACTGCTGCAATTGTGATGATGTCACACCTGCTACCGTGACACAGAGTTCATCTCTCGATGAGACGTGACCAGCAGAAATCACACATGTGTGTGTGTGTGTGTGTGTGTGTGTGTGTGTGTGTGTGTGTGTGTGTGTGTGTGTGTGTGTGTGTGTGTGTGTGTGTGAGCGAGAGTGTAGATCAGATGTACCAGACTGACATTTCAGTTAAAGTAAATATCAAGAATGCTGATAATGCTATGATGCACACAGCTCTATATTTAAAGTTGCAAATATTAGCATTTTTTGCTGTGTGTGTGTTGTCATTTAAAAGCTGAGTCATAAAAGTTAACATGGAAACGCCATCAGATGCAGAATTAGCTCAACTTTCACGCATTTACTGTGTTCACTTTATGGCGTCTGAGAAGAGTGTTTCTGACGTGCTTCTGCTGCCGCCCCATTGAGAGATTAATGTACGCACTGATTTTATGAGCAAATTCATGAAGGAAACCTCAAGATTCAGGACCACCAAGATTAATGTGCAGGATCCGAGGGTCTTATAACACGCGCTGCCAGACACTGAAAGGATCATTGTGTAGTCCGCCGTCTCACAGCCAGCGCTGTAATTTACCCTCCGCCTGCTGCTGGAAAAACACTCACATTAATGAGCTACAAAAGCACAATAATCACACAACATCCACATTATTATCACCCTATACAATAATCCACCGGTTCGCTTACAACTGTAAAACTGTTAAGACTTTATAATACGTATTACGCAGTGCAAAATAATATTTTCTTACAAGGATGTGTCTAGATTTAAGAATGTTTAGGTATTTGTGCTGGAAAACAGGACAGAAACACTGAGGAAAAAAATAATTTATTGCAGTGTGTTTTATTTTTAGGCCTGAGCACCGATGGTGTGAGGACCTTATTGGAATTGCTCAGTCTATTCTTCTTCTTCTCCGAAATTAATAACATTTTTGAGGGCCTAAACATGCTGGACAACTCATGAAACTTTGCACACGCGTCAGAAGTGGCGAAAATGTTCCTGTGATGTGGGTTTCAGAATTAGGTGTTGCAAAATTGCTCGATAGTGCCACCTACAAAATTTCAATGAATTGCTGTTTGCGCTATGTTTCTGTTACAATACAGAGACACGGAGAACAGGAGATGAAATAATGACAGTTTATTAAGTGACCAGAGTGCAGAGCGGATCAGGTGAGCAGTCAGAGAGATGAATGGCAGGATAATGCAGATAATAGGATGATAATACTCAATGTCTTTTGTAGGGAACTAGGAGGACAGAACACTGGAGCCAGGGAGATGATGGGGACAGGAGACCGGGACGAGAAAACACACTGGAGACGAGGAACCAGGTAAGTAGCATGGGAGAATCCTTGAGGTAAGCAAACAGGTAAGTGTTGTGCAAACGAGACCGGACAGTGACTGTGTGTGTGTGTGGCGCTTAAGTGCAGGCAGTGATGGGGTAATGATGAGCTGAAGGTGTGTGTGATCAGTATTCGGGAGAGTTTGTGCGTGGTACTTGGGAGTGGGTGGAGCCTGGCGTGCTTGTAACATTACCCCCCCTTCCACGGCCCGCTGCTGAGGTGTGGTGCCGATGTGGTCGACCTCTGCCTTGAGGTGCTGGCCCGTCAGGGTGAGATGCATGGAAGATTTCGAGCAGGTTGGGGTCAAGGATGTCATCTCTGGGTACCCATGAGCGTTCCTTGGGAGCGTAACCCTCCCAATCCACCAGGTACTCAAGAAGGCCACCACGCCGCCTGGAGTCCAAGTTGTCCTGGACTTGATACGCTGCGCCGTCCTCCACGATGAGTGGAAGGGTGGGTTCCGGGGTTGCGCCAGGCTCTGGGGAAACAGAAACAGAAGGGTGGTGAGGTTTGAGTAGAGACGTGAAATGTGGGATGAATCTGGTAGTGAGGTGACAATTGGAGCTTGTAGGTGACCGGGTTGATCTGCTAATGAACCTGGGACTCAGCTTCTTGTATGGCTGACGTAGGCGGATGTCCCGAGTGGACAGCCAGACCTCCTGCCCAACTTGAAAGGATGGAGCTTCTGAACAGTGGAGGTCGGTCGTCATCCTACGTTGGCGAAGGGCGCGCTGCAGCTGATGGTGTTCTGAGTCCAAAGCCCTCTCACTCTCCCGGAACCAGTAGTCCACAGCCGGGACATCAGATGGCTCTCCAGACCACGGGAACAGTGGAGGTTGGTAGCCGAGCACGCACTGAAATGGAGTAAGACCAGTGGATAGTTGACGCAGGGAGTTCTGTGCGTACTCTGCCCACCCGAGGAACTGGTTCCAGGAGTTCTGGTAGCTGTGACCGAAGGTACGGAGGAAGCGGTCGATCTCCTGGATCTTTCTCTTTATCTGCCTATTCGTCTGGGGGTGGTAACCCGATGAGAGGCTGAGGGTCACCCCTAGGAGCTGATGAAAAGCTTTCCAGACCTTAGAGATGAACTGGGGACCCCGATCTGAGACGATGTCTTCAGGAATGCCAAGTAACGGAAGGCGTGGGTAAACATGAGCTCTGCGGTCTCCAGGGCGGTGGGCAACCCTCTCAAGGGGATTAGAAGGCAGGATTTTGAGAATCGATCAACCACTACCAGGATGCATATATGGTTCTCGGAAATGGGAAGATCCGTGATGAAGTCCACTCCTGGGTGTGACCAGGGTCGGTTAGGAACGGGCAATGGATGGAGTTTGGTGGAGGGAAGATGGCGGGGGCTCTGCAAGTACCTTCTGACGTCGGATGCCATGCGTGGCCACCAGAAGCGCTGTTTTAGAAGCAAGAGGGTTTCATTGACCCCAGGGTGGCCAGTGCCCAGAGAAGAGTGAGAGGAGTGGATGAGGGGATTGCAACAAGTGCGGGTGACGTACTGCAAGCCCCGGTGGGCAGCCCGGCGGGGTGTTGGTGGAGGCATTGGAGGAGGGCAGGGTTTCCTCGGACCAGACGATGGGGCTGACGAACAACTGATTCATGAGGATATAGGCTTGGAGTCTTCAACCTTCTCTTCCAGACTGTAGATGTGGGACAGGGCATCCACCTTGAAATTCTTGGACCCAGGACAATACGAGATGGTGAAGTGAAACTGGGTGAAGTACAGCGCCCATCGAGCCTGGCGCGGGTTCAATCGTTTAGCCTCACAGAGATAGCCCAGGTTTTTACAATCGGTGAGAACGAGAAAGGGGTGTTGAGCACCCTCCGGTGGTGGTGAAGGTGGTCTTCAGGGCTTCGAAGGCTTTCGTGGCTGCTGGGGACCAGGACAGAAACTTGGGCTGATTGGGAGATGGGTGAGAGGACTGGCGATGGAGCTGTAGTCTTGAAGGAAGTGTCGATAGAAGTTGGCAAAACCTAGGAACCATTGGAGTTGCTGGTGGAACAAGCATTTATCTGCTTTCAGGAAGAGATGGAAGCTCCTCAGGCATTGGAGGACCTCCGCAACGTGATGGCGATGGCCGACTAGGCTCCGGGAGTAGATCACGATGTCATCGATATAGACCAGGAAGAACTTGTGGATGAACTCCCGGAGCACCTCATGGATGAAATCCATATGGCATGATGAGATATACGTGGTGGCCAGTAGGTGTCACGAAGGCGTTCTTCCATTCGCCCCCCTCACGTATCCGGATTAGGTTGTACCCGCTGCGCACAGTGGCACCACGGAGATGTTCCAGCGCAGCAGGAACGAGAGGAATTGGATAGTTGAACTTGACAGTAATATTATTGAGTGCTCGATAGTCAGTACAGGGCCGCAAGCCTCCATCCTTCTTAGCCACTAAGAAAAAGCTGGAAGCAGCAGGAGAAGTAGACGGACGGATGTTACCATGGTCTAGTGCCTCCTGGATCACCTGGCAACAGACGGGATTGTGCTGCTCCAACCACGGGCGCCCTAGGACGATGTCAGCGGTGGATTCATTTAAATGCAGGGAGTTGTGAGGTAATGATGAGCAGCAGGTGTGGGTGATCAGTATTCGGGATAGGCTGTGCGTGGTGCTTGGGAGTGGGTGGAGCCTGGCATGCTTGTGACAGTTTCACGTATGAGTATGAAATTCGGTACACACATTTAACAGCCCAATTCCTACAAAAAAGTCCCTGTGAACAAAGTCTGAAAAACAACAGGAAGTGAGATATTTAGAATCTTCTCTGCAAAGTTTTAGCCTTTTTTTGCCATTTCCAGATGTTGTACTTTAATAAACTCCTCCTAGAGATTTAATCAGATCAATATCAAGTTTGGTCAGTCTAATCTAAAGGCCTTGCCAATGTTAAATTGTGACAATCTTGAGTTTTTGCTGGAGGGCGTGTCCGTGGCGGCCTCACAAATTTGATGTTTCGCTACAAAGTTGTTGTAACTCAAGCATACAATGTCCTATCTGCCCCAAACTTCACGTTTGATAATAGTCCTGACCTGAAGACATCTACATGGCAATATTCAGTTACAGTCTAAGCACCACCTGCTGGCAAATGGAAGTGTGGCACAGTGAAGTGACTTTGCCATATTTCTCCTATATTTACCCGCTTACATGCATGTCACCCACTATTCACTGTTTTCCTGAGGCCACCAGTTGGCGGTGGCCAGGGGCCCTTTCATCGCTGCTTGCAGCCTTATTATAGGTTTGTAACTAATTATCATAATGCCCACCTCTGGTCATGATTGGCTGATCAGTGTCTCTTTGCCCCGCCCTCACTCACTGTAGTTGTGTTGTTCATGTGGAGAAGACGCTGAGAGAAAAGAGCTGATGCTGCAGTGGAGATTATGAGAGAATTCAAGTGTTTTTCACCTTGGATGCATGAGAACCTGCTGTAGGAGACAAAACTAGGACCTTTGAAATACTAGCATGATAGGGCACTTTGTGTAAACACAATGACAAATCAGGGCATCATTTACCGCTGTATTCAGAGTCTGCAGAACAAAAACAATGAAAACAACCATTAGCTTCTTCCAAATGGCAATGATTTCAGCTCTCCATCACTTCCACGTCCTGTCATGAGTGTCTGTTCAGAATTAAACTTCACATAACGCTGTTTGAATCCCGGTTTAATGCAGAGATCGCTTCCAGATGTCTCTGCAAAACAGGATCCTCACACCGCCGTTTCCTTACAGCGAATGTTTCAGCGTGTCTACGAGAACGTAATGATGTGTTTCTGAGATTTCACATGATCACGTGATCTTTTGAGGTCAGAGGAGAAAGTATTTTCTTTTAGGAGAGTTTGGTTAGGAAGCGCAAATGAAGGCAAACCTCAACTGGACTAAAACAATATTGTGTTTCCACGTTTCCTGCCATTAGAAAGTGAGTGTCTGACGCTCAAACACATATGATTTTCTCTACAGCTAAAACTATGTATCAAGTGATTCATGTTTACTATTTGTCAGCAGAATTATCAAACACGCTGTAAAAATTCTTGCTTTATTTTTGTCTTGTTTTCCAGCACAAAAACTTTTTATATCAAGATACATTTACTTGAGAAGCAAAATGACTGAAGACATAATGAAAAAGTACCACAATGAAGTGAGTTTGTGCTTAAAACAACAAATAACCTCGTTTTCCCTTTGACTCCATTGGCAGATATTTGTTCTTGTTTTAATCATAAAAACTCACTTCATTTTGATAATTTTACATCTTAACATCTTCAGTCATTGTTCTTCTTCAGTAAATGTGTCTTGATGTAAGAAAGATTAGATATTTGTGATGGAAAACAGGACAGAAACACTGAGGAAGAACATACTTTTCTAGTGGTGTAATATTTGATAATTCTATAATTAATTCATAGTGCTCTGAATGCAGACCTAAATATCATCGTGGCCCAGAAATCCAGACTATGGTTTGTAAAATGACATTTTCAGGATGCTAAATATGACCGCTGGTGACTGGTCTGCTTTTCTGTGTATTGGTTGGTTCTTTTTTGCTGGTGTATTGTTAGTTGTGTGTCCACGCTCACAGATCGCAGGAGACCGCAGACCAGAGCGATTGTGCTGAGAGAACCGGCGCTGATGTGCTGAACTCCGGCGTAATGACAGAGCAAAGACTCGCAGTGTAAACACAGCCAGCTCGGGATCTCCATTTAGCTCTGCAGCGCCACAAATTATGGGTTCCTCTCGGACGCTGGAACTCACGGTTATGTTGCTGGCGAGCGCTTGAGGTCGAGCCATGTTTGTTTGTTGACAGATATGTATTGTTAGTGTTCTTTCCACACCCGTGAACCAGGAACCACATGCTATTACGCTGCATGTCGCTTTGTTTGTGCAGTGATGGTTTCTTTGTGTGCACGTGTGTGTGTGCTATAAACCTGTCACACCATTTTGAATTGAAAATACTCAATCATATACACCGATCAGGCATAACATTATCCTAATATTGTGTTGGTCCCCTTTTGCTGCCAAAACAGCCCTGACCCGTCGAGGCATGGACTCCACTAGACCCCTGAAGGTGTGCTGTGGTCTGAGGCTGTGCCACCCCATACGCAAGAAACTGCGATGCTCTGTGTATTCTGACACCTTTCTATCAGAACCAGCATTAACTTCTTGAGCAGTTTGAGCTCCAGTAGCTCGTCTGTTTGATCGGACCACACGGGCCAGCCTTCGCTCCACACGTGCATCAATGAGCCTGGGCCACCCATGACCCTGTGTCCGGTTCTCCACTGTTCCTTCCTTGGAGCACTTTTGATAGATCCTGACCACTGCAGACCGGGAACACCCCACAAGAGCTGCAGTTTTGGAGATGCTCTGACCCAGTCGTCTAGCCATCACAATTTGGCCCTTGTCAAACTCGCTCAAATCCTTACGCTTGCCCATTTTTCCTGCTTCTAACACATCAACTTTGAGGACAAAATGTTCACTTGCTGCCTAATATATCCCACCCACTAACAGGAGCCGTGATGAAGAGATCATCAGTGTTACTCACTTCACCTGGTCATAATGTTATGCCTCATCGGTGTACGGCACAATATGGAAGAAAAGACAAGCGCAACTTCTCTTTCATGGTGACATTAAGTGATTAAATTGGTTTCCTCGAATAAAATGAGTTAATTTGTTGGGCTCTGCAGTGTTTTCCACACATGACAGACATTTGTCTGATTCCAGGGATTCCAGTGCATTTGAAAGGGTTTAAAGGAGAGCGCGTGCTGACTTCAGCAGGGTGGCGTCAGGAATGAGACAAACGCTAGAGGGAGAAATGGAGCGGCGGCTGCTTCTCCTCCTGCAGAAGCTCTAGGGTTTCCTGGGGAATTACCAGCTCGACCCTTGACCTTCAAACTGCTTAACTGGAGTCTGCTTGTTTTTTTTTCTCCCTCCTAACAATCTTGAATTCCTGACGAGACTCCCCCTCTTTTTCCTCCTCCTCCGCCTCTCCCTCGCTCCTTCCCGCCCTCCATGTGGAAGTGCCGAGCTGAACAATGCCTCATTCTCCAGCCGCGCGGCTCCATCCCGACCTGCGGCTTGGCAGAAGCGGAGGCCTCCGATTACAACCACACGAGCTGCTCTCTAATCAACACGAGCGGCGAGAGGGAGGAGAACGCCAGGATTAAACGAATAGATCATCCAAATTAAATTACAATTCTCCCAGCTAACAGGGAACGTTTCAGCAAAGTTCTCTCAAAGTTATGAACAAACGTTCTTCCAGAAACATTAATAGAACGTTCTACTTGTTTCGGAACGTTCAGAGAACATTCAAATGTAACATTACCATAATGTTTGAAGAATGATCAAATGGAATGTTTCCTTAATGTTCAAGAAAAAAACATTTGTAAAAGACAGCTTTGCAGTTCTGACTCTCTTCGTTTTTATAAACTGCTTTTTAAACTCCTCTGTTGGTGTGGAGCTGTACACCCGTGTGCAGTGCATTATGGGAGAACTTATACCATTCAGTCAGTTGTGGTTTGGTATTAAATGATGATTTAATGTGTGAAATATTTCATAGCCTGATGGGCTGTTTAGTTCAGATCCGTCCTGAAAACCACAGCACTGCATTACGGACCTTGAATTTGTTGTTCTGAACGATCATGTTTAGTGTGAGCAGATTTCTGAACTCGCTGAGAGAACTTTGGAGACGTCAACGGGTCAAATAACTCTAAATCCAGCATGTAAATCAAATTATTCTGCAACATTTGCTTAATGTAACATCTTACGTCATTGTTGTCTCACCGGGGAGCAGTTTTTATTTTACATTAGAACGACACACACACATGTTGTGTTTCCATGTTTTATGGGGACATTCCATAGGCGTTTATACTGTACAGGCGTATTTTCCTATCTTCACTGCCCCTGCCCCTAAACCTACACCACACACACACACACACACACACACTATCCCCTACACTGCCCCTGCCCCTAAACCTACCCATCACACACACACACACACACACACACACACACACACACACACACACACACACACACACACACACACACACACACACACACACACACACACACACACACACACACACACACACACACACACACACTGCCCTGCCCTAAACACACACCACACACACACACACACACACACACACACACACACACACACACACACACACACACACACACACACACTGCCCCTGCCCCTAAACCTACCCATCACACACACACACACACACACACACACACGCACACACACACACACACACACACACACACACACACACACACACACACACACACACACACACACACACACACACACACACACACACACACACCCCTAAAACCTACCATCACACACACACACACACACACACACACACACACACACACACACACACACACACACACACACACACACACACACACTGCCCCTGCCCCTAAACCTACCCATCACACACACACACACACACACACACACACACACACACACACACACACACACACACAGATCATGCTGAATCTCATGAAACCTTTCAAAAGCTCCATAAACTGAATTGTTCATAAAGAAAGTGCAGTCTATTTAAGGATGATTGAGAATGCAACACATCTGAATGGTGGTGAAATATTTATTTATGCACAATATTCCTTTTGATTTTAGGATGAAATATGGCGAACAGCGTTTTTCTGAGATGTGTGTGTGTGTCGGTAGATCATGGTGTGTTTCACTGCAGCTGTATGTGGCATATGCGTGTTTGACTGAAGTTCACGTCTCTCATCATTATTGCACATGTGTGTAAAGTCTTCCATGGGCTCCCGCAGGGACAATGATATCAGTCTGTAATCCATCAGAACCATGAGATGAGCAGGAATTGGCGTTGAGATGGAGAGAGAGAGTGTGTGTGTGTGTGTGTGTGTGTGTAGGGGTGTGTGTGTATGATTATTAGCACTGGTGGATGGTTGACTTAAAGTTAGTGATGTGATCAAACTTCTTGGAGCAAACAGAAATAAACTGTAAGTAAGTTGCTCATTCAGGCTCTTGTCTCCTTCATCATAAATGAGTGTCGTCTCAGAGCGTCAGACAAAACACACACACACACACACGCACGCACGCACGCACGCACGCACACACACACACGCACATCATAAATGAGTGTCGTCTCAGATTGTCGTTCTGATCTGATCACAGACTTTGACTCAGGCGTTTCAGAGCCAGCAAACCATCATTTGAGATGCTGCGATGGGATTGGTCCAATGGTTAGGCCTGTTATCCAATCACAGCCTCTGATGAGCCAAAGGTTTTGAGAGGTTTATTCCATAAATGTGTTTCTGTCGGTTCATTATGTAAGGTCTTTATACACCGATTTAAAAAAACATAGTTATGTATATTATATTGCATTTCTGTCAATAGATCCTCATATATACTACACACTGCACCTTTAAAGTGTGTTTTTATATTTTTCTTTCACACCAGCTCTCACGAATGAACGATAACGGCTGGAGACTCCAGGTTTTATAGACCTGCAAACAGCAGTCACATTTCCCTCTGATAGAGATAGTAATATGATCTAATAATTATCTATATTTTGGCTGGTGAGCTTTGAATATATTGGATTTGAGAGTGTAATAAAGACAAGATTAATGAGTGTGTTATTTGGCAGAGGAATAATTCTCAGTTACATAATTACAGAAACCACACTGAAGGAATGTGCAGGACATTTACTGAGGCAGAAACGTGAAATTGTGTCTGATTCTCTTTATTCTCTGGCTGCGTCCGTGGATTTCCCCCGTCTGTGACTCTTCACTTTAATGTGTTGAATATGTTTTAATGTGTTTGATGTTCTGCGTGTAACAGACTTTGTCTTCAGTAAATGTCCAGATTTGTGGTGAAGGTTTTCTTGACCAGCCAAATTATCTTCCCTCTCTTCTTTTAAGTTCTTCTTTACTGATTCTTCTTTAAGTTCTTTCAAATGCTGGAATGAATTAAAAGCAGCAGTTTTATTAAACATTAGCAGCCAAAATGCAAGAAGACGATGATATTTTCTCCTGTTTTACCCTCAACTGAATATAAACTGCCCGGACAAAAAACAAAGAAAAAGTGTCTGTTTGGATTTAAGATGGCAAATGCTTACGAGTCATTGATTGGATAATTATTGCAGTGATTGTTATGTTTTTAGCATGTTATATGTTTGGCAGCAGTTCTTCTAATCCTAATTGATGGAGTCTTTGGGATGTGCTGGAGGAGACTTTACAGAGTGCTGGATTCTTGTATTGTCAATACATGATCTAGACCAAAAATGAATGCACCTCTTGATGGAAATAATCTCACAGCATTTAGACGAGAAGGCCTGGCTCGCAGTCTCTGCTCTAATTCATCCCAAAGGTGTTCTATCGGGATGAGGTCAGGACTCTGTGCAGGCCAGTCAAGTTCCTCCACACCAAACTCACTCATCCATGTCTTTATGGGCCGATGCTTTGTGCACTGGAGCGCAGTCATGTTGGGACAGGAAGAGGCCGTCCCCAAACTGATCCCACTAAGTTGGGAGCATGAAATTGTCCAAAATGTCTTGGTGAAGCATTAAGAGTTCCTGTCACTGGAACTAAGGGGCCGAGCCCAACCCCTGAAAAACAACCCCAGCCCATAATCCTCCACTAAACTTTACACTTGGCAAAATGCAGTCAGGCAATCCCGTTCTCCTGGCAACCACCAAACCCAGACTTTACAGAGTGCTGGACTCTTGCATTGGCAATACAAGATCTTGACCAAGAATTGACGCACCTGACATTTATTTCCACCAAGAGGTGCATTGATTTCAATCTCCTCCAGCACATCCCGGAGACTTTCAATGAGTTTAAGGTCTGGATTCAGAGGTGCCGATGATGAAAATGATCCTTCATGCTCCCTCCTAACCATTCTCTCTCAGTCTGAGCTGATGAATCTTGACATTGTCATCCTGGAATACGGCCATGATGTGTCTTTCTACATGGTTGTTTAAGAAATGAAAAGCTACACACTCCATCCATTAGGATTAAAAGAACTGTTGCCAAACATATAACATCCTAAAAACATAACAATCACTGCAATAATTATCCAATCATTGACTCGTAAGCATTTGCCATCTTAAATCCAAACAGACACTTTATTGTTTTTTTGGTCGGACAGTTTATATTTAGTTATGAACAAATGTTCTTCTTCTAAAGTAACATTCCCATAATGTTTGAGGAATGATACAATGTAACGTTCCTATAATGTTTGAGAATGATACAATGTAACGTTCCTATAATG
The DNA here is from genome assembly GCA_023029165.1 of Gobiocypris rarus. Classification (NCBI taxonomy): domain Eukaryota; kingdom Metazoa; phylum Chordata; class Actinopteri; order Cypriniformes; family Gobionidae; genus Gobiocypris; species Gobiocypris rarus. The sequence continues at coordinate 47,658,757 of CM040932.1, forward strand.
TTTGAGTGTTGAGAATGATACAATGTAACATTCCCATAATGTTTGAGGAATGATACAATGTAACGTTCCTATAATGTTTGAGGAATGATACAATGTAACATTCCTATAATGTTTGAGGAATGATACAATGTAACATTCCCATAATGTTTGAGGAATGATACAATGTAACGTTCCTATAATGTTTGAAGAATGATACAATGTAACGTTCCCATAATGTTTGAGGAATGATACAATGTAACGTTCATAATGTTTGAGAATGATACAATGTAACGCTTCCCATAATGTTTGAAGAATGATACAATGTAACGCGTTCCCATAATGTTTGAAGAATGATACAATGTAACGCTCCTATAATGTTTGAAGAATGATACAATGTAACGTTCTATAATGTTTGAAGAATGATACAATGTAACGTTCCCATAATGTTTGAGGAATGATACAATGTAACGTTCCCATAATGTTTGAAGAATGATACAATGTCCTACAATGTTTGAAGAATGATACAATGTAACGCTCCTATAATGTTTGAAGAATGATACAATGTAACGTTCCCATAATGTTTGAAGAATGATACAATGTAACGTTCCCATAATGTTTGAAGGAATGATACAATGTAACGTTCCTATAATGTTTGAAGAATGATACAATGTAACGTTCCCATAATGTTTGAAGAATGATACAATGTAACGCTTCCCATAATGTTTGAAGAATGATACAATGTAACGTTCCCATAATGTTTGAAGAATGATACAATGTAACGTTCCCATAATGTTTGAAGAATGATACAATGTAACGTTCCCATAATGTTTGAAGAATGATACAATGTAACGCTTCCCATAATGTTTGAGAATGATACAATGTAACGCTTCCCATAATGTTTGAGGAATGATACAATGTAACGCTTCCCATAATGTTTGAAGAATGATACAATGTAACGTTCCCATAATGTTTGAAGAATGATACAATGTAACGTTCCTATAATGTTTGAGAATGATACAATGTAACGTTCCCATAATGTTTGAAGAATGATACAATGTAACGCTTCCCATAATGTTTGAAGAATGATACAATGTAACGTTCCATAATGTTTGAAGAATGATACAATGTAAAGTTCCCATAATGTTTGAGGAATGATACAATGTAACGTTCCCATAATGTTTGAAGAATGATACAATGTAACGCTTCTATAATGTTTGAAGAATGATACAATGTAACGCCCATAATGTTTGAAGAATGATACAATATAAAGTTCCCATAATGTTTGAGGAATGATACAATGTAACGTTCCCATAATGTTTGAAGAATGATACAATGTAACGTTCCTATAATCTTTGAAGAATGATACAATGTAACGTTCCCATAATGTTTGAAGAATGATACAATGTAACGTTCTATAATGTTTGAGGAATGATACAATGTAACGTTCCCATAATGTTTGAAGAATGATACAATGTAAAGTTCCCATAATGTTTGAGAATGATACAATGTAACGTTCCCATAATGTTTGAAGAATGATACAATGTAACGTTCCCATAATGTTTGAAGAATGATACAATGTAAACGTTCCCATAATGTTTGAAGAATGATACAATGTAAAGTTCCCATAATGTTTGAGGAATGATACAATGTAATGTTCTATAATGTTTGAAGAATGATACAATGTAACGTTCCCATAATGTTTGAAGAATGATACAATGTAACGTTCCCATAATGTTTGAGGAATGATACAATGTAACGTTCCCATAATGTTTGAGGAATGATACAATGTTCCTATAATGTTTGAGGAATGATACAATGTAACGTTCCATAATGTTTGAGGAATGATACAATGTAACGCTTCCCATAATGTTTGAGGAATGATACAATGTAACGCTTCCTATAATGTTTGAAGAATGATACAATGTAACGTTCCCATAATGTTTGAGGAATGATACAATGTAACGTTCCCATAATGTTTGAAGAATGATACAATGTAACGTTCCTATAATGTTTGAGGAATGATACAATGTAACGTTCCCATAATGTTTGAGGAATGATACAATGTAACGTTCCCATAAAGTTTGAGGAATGATACAATGTTCCTATAATCTTTGAAGAATGATACAATGTAACGTTCCCATAATGTTTGAGGAATGATACAATACAATGTAACGTTCCATAATGTTTGAGGAATGATACAATGTAACGTTCCTATAATCTTTGAAGAATGATACAATGTAACGTTCCCATAACCAAGAAAAAAACTTTTTTAAAACCACCAGTGAACATTCAGAAATAAGGTTTTTTGGCAACGTTGGCAAAAAATAAGCAAGCTGTAAGTGTGTGATGCCCTAATAACCCGGACCATGGACTCAGCTGAGAGAGTTATAGTGTAATTAACATGTTACCCGTGCAGATCCTGGGCCACCAGCGTCGAGTTCAGGCCAGTTTTACTGTCTCATTGGCAATCGAGAGAAGCAAACGGCCAATTAAGATCCGGCGTTTGGCGCTGAGAGAAAACTTTACACAATGCAGCGATATAAAGATAATGAGCCTGTGTAATCACATGGCCATGAAGGAATACAGATGTTTTTCCATGAAAATTATGCCGCTTGCATTATTCAGAATCCCGTTTTAGTTCTCTGGTTGGTTTGATAGTGGGAGGAACTTTCTTATTTTAAGACACAACATATAATAACTGAGAGATTTTGGTCCACTTTGCCTCTGTAACGCGTCTTCTTTCAGACTATAGTGTAAAGAAAATATCTTTATCTATTTGCATCTGTGGATTTCACTATTTGACCTTTATCAGTGTTTTAAAGGCAGATGAGAAATAAATACACTCTTGAAGTGAGATTTTCTTCAGGTCTGTTAGTGGTTCTGTAGTTTAGTGGTTTTGAGAGTGGCTGTACTCAGCTCAGGACAGAAGGTTTTTTCCACCAGTGCTTTAGAGAGTGTGCGCTCAGGGAGTCGTAACGACCGGACGTCTGACCCGCTTGATTTAACGTCGCTCCAGCTGCTAGGAAAACAGTGTAGCTACTAAACGGCAAACGTCTACAGCGCAGACTCGACTCTCCTCCTCTCTGGCTGTGACTTCTGTTTGATTTGGATTCAAGTCTGGAGGTGCTGAAACATTTTTCACATCTGAACTGTTCAGCCAGTGTCAGCCTAAACGACACTGATCCGCTAGTAAATTTGCTTTAGTAATGGTGTTTTCGGTCGTAACATGATCCGGGTGTTTTCTGCAGGTCACTGCCTCACGACACACACTCCAGCCTCCTCAACACAAGAGCCATAAACACCAGTTACACTGATCCGTCTCTGACAAACAGACTGTAGGGGGAAATCTCTCAGGACGGCACGATTTATCAAAATAAAAGCCAGAAGATGGATTAGTGTGATTATCATATCGCAACGACTGCGTGTTTCAGAGTGAACATTAGAGACGATATTAAGACAACAGCCTGTAGTATTTTAATTTCATATTTTTGTAAAGTATTGTAATAATACAGTTTTACTATATTTTTTATTGTTATTATTATAACATTTTACAGTGAAATATTACAGTAGTCAAATTGATCTATTAATGTTAATAATAATAATGATTATGAATATTATTATAATTAATATTATTTATTTATTTTACAGTTAAATATTGCAATAGCTTTCTTATTTTATATATATTTTTATTAAAATGTATACTTTTTATACTTTATTATTAACAGTAATAATACATATTATTAATATGATATTTTATTTTACAGTGAACGCCTCAGTTACGACTGTTCTGCCTCATTAAGAGACTGTGTGTAGATTAAAATTGACATTTGCACTTATAAATATTTAGTTTTTATGATTTGTTGATTCATGTTTGATATTCTGTATAAGTTTTGTTTTTGCAGGCCGCTATTGTATAGGTTTCTATATGAGGACTTTTATTTTGACGTGTCCCAGGAGCGACACGGTGGGTAGCAGGAAATAACGTTGCACAAAGCTGGGCCCTGTACCATGAAGCCGGTTTAGCTGGAAAGCCAGATATGTTTAAGCTTAGTTTGTGCCAATCCTGGGTTTTATGTACCATTAAAGTGGTTTGGCTTTTAGCAGTGTTCATCTCCATAGTAACTTATGCTCCGCAGCTAGCCTGCTCCAGGCCAGGTTATGTTCGGGATAAGAGAGCTCAAACTGAATTTGAACCAATCAGCTGTGAGCAAAGTGACTCATCTCTGATGCAATAAAGCCACTCCCCCTGTTTCTCTTGCTCCAAATGAAAGGTCACAACATGATAAAAAAAAAATTTGTCTAATGATGATTACTTAATATAATAATTGTATATAATTTATAATTATATAATGATATTTTATAAATTACATAGTAAAATATGTTCAAATAGAAATCAGTTATTTTACATTTTAATAATATTTCAGAATATTACAGGTTTTTTTTTAAAATAACATAAATGCAGCCTTGGTGCTTAAATTTGATATATATATATAACTCATTTCACAACTTTCACTTGCACTAGTAGCAAGATATTTTCTTTATTTATCCTCTTACATGGAAAAGTATTTTCTTCTGTGTAAATGCATTTAAATTCTTTATGTATACTTCAATGTCTTTATCTTCAGCAGAAGAGTTTTGAATCACGTTAGCTCTCTGGCGAGCAATGAGTCACACTTTGCGTTGAAAGGCATGTGATTGGCTGCTCACTGCTGATGTCACACTTTCACGTGCACACGCTCCAGAAACTCAGGATCAAAGCCTGAGTTGACAGAGAAAGTTGATGATCAGCATCATGGGACCAACCTGCAGCATCACAAACATCCTGAAGTGATACTCCTGACAAAAGAGCTTTAGGCTGCGCTTACACTGGCATAAAGAATTCAGTTTTTTTTCTTGCATAGATCACAATTAGTTGCACTTGTGTGAACACAAAAATCCCGGCAAGATCTGATTTCTCCACATCAGATCTGAGCCACTTCCAAATCTGGTTTTAAATCGGATACATATCCGATATCTGGACATCCGACCTACATCTAAACAGGTATATCCGATTCCCTTTTGAATTCCAAGCCACCACAAGGTGAGGGCGACACACAGGAACATTTAGGAGCTGGTTTTCAACCTCTGCCCTGCGAGTCTTATAAATCAAACAGCTTCATTACTGAAAGCTACATTATATTCCTCAGCAATGAGGTGATAACGTCGCTGTAATTAAACCAACAAGCTTCACTTTTAGGCTATACGATTGAGACTTGCAGTGTAAATGCAGCCTCCTTAGAGGCAGCCATACTCCTATATGTCTGAACTGGACAAAGCAGATTGCTCTTTTCCTTGTCTGGATACTGAAAGCTCAAGGACAGAAGGCCTGTAGCACAATAGATCTAGCACCTTATGGATAATACCTGGCCTAGAAAAGCCTTCACCATGCCAGGTGCAAATTCCAAGCACGAAAAGGGCAATCGACAGTGCTTGCAGATCTCCTACTCTTGTAAGAGACGTGATAACAAGGAAGAACAACTCTTTAAGAGTCAGGAACTTGACTGGAACCTCTTCAATGGGCTTAAATGGAGCCAAGGTCAGACCTTGGAGCACCACGGTCAGATCCCAAGCCGGAACCCTAGTGCGTACTGCAGGCCTCAGCCTCAATGTGCCACAGAGGAAACGTGTTACCAAAGGGACTCTCCTTAAAGACATATCACCCAAAGGAATGTGGTAAGAAGCTATGGCTGCCACATAGACCTTTAAAGTGGACAGGGATAACCCTGAAGATAATCTCTGTTGCAGGAACTCCAGCACTGCACCAACAGGGCAGTTCATTTGGAGAAGTTCATCACCAAGAAGTGAACACTCTCCACTTCCGGGGCATAACATTTCCTTGTGGATGGAGCTTTGGAGTGAAGTATGCTCTCAACAACCTCAGTTGAGAGACCAGAGTCTATCGGCTGGGCCCCCTCAGAAGCCAAGCCCACAGATTCCACAGTTCTGGGAGGGGGTGAAGTATTGAGCCCCTTGCCTGGGACAGAAGGTCAAGGAAAGATACAAGATCCAAGAACCACACTCTGCCTGGCCATTTTGAAGCGATCAAGGTGAGAGAGATATGAACTCTCTCCAGAACTCCTGGGAGCAGAGCAATCTGGGCAAATGCATACAGATGTAGCACAGGTTTGGTCAATCAATCAATCAATCAATCAATCAATCAACTTTATTTATATAGCGCTTTTACAATGACGATTGTTTCAAAGCAGCTTCACAGTGTTAAACAGGACAACATTGCAACAAAATTTGATTTGGCTAGTTTAATTTGGATAGTTTATAGAATTATATATGACCAAATTAATAAATTTTATTTGTATATTTAGTTGAGTAACTTGGATCATAATTTGAGTGTCCCCAACTGAGGAAGCCAAGCTAAAGGCGACAGTGGCAAGGAACCAAAACTCCATCAGGGCATGATGGAGAAAAATAAACCTTGGGAGAAACCAGACTCAGTCGGGGTGCCAGTTCTCCTCTGGCCTATTATTAACAGTGTATAATTATTACTCTGGCAACCTTGCAGGTCATAAATCATATTAGATAGGAATATTCAAAATTTTGGGTATGACACGAGATGGGTTCATTTAGGATGGCGCGTCGATTAAACAAGAATATGAATACTTGAATAAATGAATACATGAATAAAGATCGGAGTTATTGCGCCGAGACGGGTTAATTGAGGATGACGTGCGTGCCGGTGAGGCAAATTCAGAGGAGACACTAATGGACACGGTCTCAGCAGACACTCCAGGATGAGCTGGTCATGTCCAGATGCAGGTCCACCATCCGATCCGGACACGGCCTGGATCCGGCCGACTGCAGTAAACCTCGGGATAAACAGAGAGACTAACATTAGTGTGGATGCCACTCTTTTTATGATGTAACGAGTACATCAGGTGTTATGGGAAGTGTTCCCGGTTCCGGCTGACCTAGTTAATGCAGCCTAACAATCAGTCATTTGATTTAAATAAAGAAAGTTAAAAATGTTCTATGTGTATGCCATAGTAAAGAGATGTGTTTTTAGTCTAGATTTAAACTGACAGAGTGTGTCTGCTTCCCGAACAATGCTAGGAAGACTGTTCCAGAGTTTAGGTGCTAAAGAGGAAAAGGATTGACCGCCTGCAGTTGATTTAGATATTCTAGGTATTTTCAACTGGCCAGAGTTTAGAGACCGCAATAGACGTGATGGAGTATAATGTGTTAAGAGCTCACTCAAGTACTGGGGAGCTAAACCATTTATTGCTTTATAAGTAATAAGCAAGATTTTAAAATGTATGCGATGTTTAATAGGGAGCCAGTGCAGTGTTGACAGAACTGGATTAATATGATCGTACTTCCTGGTTCTAGTAAGAACTCGAGCTGCTGCGTTTTGGACCAGCTGGAGTTTATTTATTAGGTGAGCAGGGCAACCACCCAGTAGAGCATTACAATAATCTAGCCTTGAGCTCATGAACGCATGTACTAATTGTTCAGCATTTTCCATTGAAAGCATGTGACGTAATTTAGATATATTTTTAAGATGGTAGAATGCAGTTTTACAGATGCTAGAAACGTGGCTTTCAAACAAAAGATTGGTATCAAAGAGCACACCCAGGTTCCTCACTGACGAGGACTTGACAGAGCAGCCATCGAGGGTTAGACAGTATTCTAGGCACTACTTGTGGAACTTTTCTGTCCAATAATTAAAAATTCAGTTTTATCTGAATTAAGTTGCAGGAAATTACTATTCATCCAATTTTTAATATCAGCTATGCATTCCGTTAATCTTGTGAATTGGTAAGTTTCTTCAGGGTGTGAAGAAATATAGAGCTGAGTATCATCAGCATAACAATGAAAACTAACGCCATGCTTCCTAATGATATCTCCCAGTGGTAGCATATACAGGGTGAAAAGCAACGGTCCTAACACTGAGCCTTGCGGTACTCCATACTGAACTTGTGATCGGTGTGACATCTCTTCATTTACTGCTACAAACTGATAACGGTCAGATAAGTAAGATTTAAACCATGCCAATGCAGTTCCACTAATGCCAACATAATTTTCGAGTCTATTCAAAAGAATATTGTGATCGATAGTATCGAATGCAGCGCTAAGATCGAGTAACACTAATAGAGAGATACAACCACGATCAGATGATAAGAGTAAATCATTTGTAACTCTAATTAGAGCAGTCTCAGTACTATGATACGGTCTAAATCCTGGAAATCCTCACATATACCATTTCTTTCTAAAAAGGAACATAATTGTGAAGACACAGCCTTTTCTAATATTTTTGATAGAAAGCGGTAGATTTGAAATTGGTCTGTAATTGACTAATTCTTTAGGATCAAGTTGTGGTTTAATTACAGCCAACTTAAAAGTTTTTGGAACATATCCTAATGTCAAGGATGAATTAATAATATTAAGCAGAGGATCTATGACCTCTGGAAGCATCTCTTTTAATAGCCTAGTCGGTATAGGGTCAAGCATACATGTTGTTGATTTTGATGATTTAACAAGTTTAGCCAATTCTTCTCCTCCTATAGCAGTGAATGAGTGTAATTTTTCCTCAGTGAGACTACAATGTTCTGTCTGAAGTGATACTGTAGTAGACGGCTGCATGGTTATAATTTTATTCCTAATGTTATCAATCTTACTAGTAAAGAAGTTCATAAAGTCATTACTGCTGTGTTGTTTACAAAGCGTCAGAAGTTGAAGCTTTATCCTTTGTTAATTTAGCCACTGTATCGAATAAATACCTAGGGTTGTGTTTGTTTTCTTCTAAAAGAGTTGAGAAATAAGCAGATCTAGCAGTTTTTATGGCCTTTCTGTATGCAATCATGCTCTCTTTCCACAAATTGCGAAAAACCTCCAGTTTTGTTTTCTTCCAGCTGCGCTCCATTTTTCTGGCTGCTGTTTTAAGGGCCCGAGTGTGCTCGTTGTACCACGGCGTTGGATTATTTGCTTTAATCTTCTTTAAGCGCCGAGGAGCAACTATGTCTAAAGTGCTAGTAAAGAGAGAGTCAGTAGTTTCTGTTGCAACATCAAGTTCCTCTTGGCTATCTGTAATGCTGAGGAGATGGAACTGATGAGGAAGATTATGTATAAAGCAATCTTTAGTCGCAGCGGTTATAGTCCTGCCATATTTGAAGTGAGGGGATGGCTTTGCAGCTTTAGCTAAATTAAGTATACATGATATTAGGTAATGATCTGAGATGTCATCGCTCTGCTGCAGAATTTTAATGGTATCAACATTTAGTCCATGTGACAGTATTAGATCTAAAGTATGATTAAGGCGATGAGTGGGTCCGAATACGTGTTGTCTAACTCCAATAGAGTTTAGAATGTCTTTAAATGCCAATCCCAATGCGTCTTTTCATTGTCAACATGGATATTAAAATCACCAACAATTAGTACTTTATCTGCAGCCAGTACTAACTCTGATAGAAAACCAGCAAATTCTTTGATAAAGTCTGTATTGTGCCCTGGTGGCCTGTATACAGCAGCCAACACAAATGTCAAACAGGATTTATCATTTACACTACACAATGTTACATAAAGCACCAAAACTTCAAAGGAATTATATTTGAAACTAGACTTCTGAGTAATACTGAAGTTATCATTATAAATTACAGCAACACCTCCCCTTTTCCTTTCAGGACGTGGCTCGTGTTTATAACAATAATCTTGGTGAGTGGACTCATTTAAAGTAATGTAGTCGTCAGGTTTTAGCCAGGTTTCTGTCAAACACAGCACATCTAGGTTATGATCTATAATCATATCATTAACAATAAGCGTTTTTGGCGAAAGGGATCGAATATTCAGCAACCGAGATTTATCAATTGTTCATCCGTATTATATCTGTTGTTTATTTGTTGGACATCAATTAAATTTTTACTGTTGAATGGTTTTGATGGTTTTTGTATTTACTGATTCGGGAACAGACACAGTCTCTATGTGATAATATCTAGGTGAAAGCGTCTCTATGTGCTGGGATTTAGCTGACTCTGGTGACGTGAGACAGCTAGCAGACGGTTGGTTTAGCCAGTTTGTCTGCTTCCTGACCTGGGCCCCAGTGAGTCAAGGTTTAGCTCTAAGACTATGTGCCAAATTAATAGAGAGAAGAGCAGCACAGCCGGGTAGGATGAATTCCGTCTATCTTCAACAGGTCAGGTCTGCCCCAAAAACTTTTCCAATTGACTATGAACCCTATGTTATCTTGCGGACACCACTTAGACAACCAGCCATTGAGTGATGATAATCTGCTAACTATTTCATCACTCCTTTTAACAGGAGGGCCAGATAAACAGACTGCCGGTGACATTGTACTTGCGAGTTTACACACCTCTTTAATGTTAATTTTGGTGATCTCTGACTGACGAAGTCGAACATCATTAGTGCCGACGTGAATAATAATCTTAGAGAATTTACGATTAGCTTTAGCCAGCACTTTAAATTTGCTTTGATGTCAGGCGCTCTGGCTCCCGGTAAACATGTGACTATGGTGGCTGGTGTCTCTATTTTCACGGTCTGTAATAGAATCGCCAATAACTAGGGCACTTTCAACAGGATCCTCAGTGGGTGCATCACTGAGTGGGAGAACCTGTTTGATGTTCTAATCGGAATGGAAGAGTGGTTTTTAGATCCGAATATGCTGTCTCACAGTCACCCAATTGCCCTGCTGCAAGGGCTCAGCCGGAACCAAACAATGAGTGTTCACTAAGCTAGTCGCATCCAAAGCAGTATCTAAAGCTGTTACATTCTCACTACTCTCACATAAAGTCTGGATGCGTGTCTCTAAATCTGAAATCTTCTCCGTCAGCCTGATTAATTCCTTACATTTAACACATGTGAAGTCCTGTTCGCCAACGGAGATAGATATGCTAAACATGTAGCATGCAGTGCAAGTGACAATGACAGGAGAAAAAGACATGGCTTACCGTATTTGTTGATGAATCCAAAACTTACCACACAACTTACTCCACTTACTTTGTTTGATGGAGTCTATTTAATAATCCAACTCACCACAGTTGTCTAATGAACTCAGAAAACAGGAGACCCGGGTGCCGGAATGGAAAGCTACCAGGCTAGCGAAATGCTAACACGTGGTAGTGATTTAGATTAAAAGCTAGTGATGTCAAATTTAACTTGATAGGCTATATTAAACAATATATGGTGATGAGTAAGTTATATTTAGCAGTAAAGATAACAAAGAAAATATGGTGCGCCAGTTTGCAAAGTGGATGCAAGCGCGAACCCCCCTGATGATTTATGTAGGTAAGCACCGGTGTGTTGTTGAGCAGATGAATATATGGTGGCTCCTGAGGTCTGGGAGGAAATTCTTGAGAGCAAGAAAGACAAGCCATCATTTCCAGACAATTGCTATGCCAGGAAAGACGATGCCCCCTCCACAGATCTTGAGTTGAGCAACCCTCTGGAATCACTCCCCATCCTGTGCATCCATCGTTAGCATCTTGCAACGACAAAGAGTTCCCAGCATGGGACTTTGGGATAGGAACTAGGGTTTCTGCCACATAACCAAGGCATGTAAGCATCACCGCGGGACCTTGATCATGCAAAAAAAGTTTGACCCTTGGGGAAAAAAAACATTGGTCTTGTGCCACCGCAGGGGTCTCATCTACAACAGGCTAAAAGATATCACGCTAGACACTGCTGCCATCAGACCCAGCAGTCTCTGAAACTGGTTCACAGTGAGTGACTGGCCTGTCTTTTCCAGGTTTACAGCTTACAGGATTAACTCCATGCACGCAGGGGAGAGACGTGCTTGCATCGTAGTCGAATCCCACACCATGCCTAGAAAAATGGTCGTCTGTGCTAGAGAAAGGACTCTCTTTTTGGCGTTTAACCTTAGCCCCAACATTTTCATGTGAGCGAGAATGACATCTCGATGCCGAAACCCTTACTGATGTTGTTCAGAATATGGATGCCCGGTGCCAGTGCTGCATCCACGCATTTGGTGAAAGTGCAGGGTGATAAAGCTAGGCCGAATGGAAGGACCCGATAGGACTGGTTCAGATGAAGCAGATCCAAAATGGGACCCCCCATTCTTCTTTGGAGTGATAAAATACCATCTGTAGAAACCAGTTTCTCTGTCGAGGGAGGTACACATTCTATGGCCCCTTTCCCCAACAAAGTTTTAACCTCCTGTTCCTTAACCAATGCCCCCTGTGGGTAGGTATACCCCCATAAATCTGGATGGGTGAGATCCGAATTGTATGGTGTAACCCGTTCTGACTGTGCGCAGGACCCATCGAGATATTTTTTTGCAGTAGCTTACATGCTGCCAGAAAATCAACTAAGGGAACAAGCAGCACACCGGCAGGGAACAACCGAACTGGTAGCTTTGGGACCCTCCTCAGAGAGAGTGAGCATCCCAGTGCCGCTATGTTCCCGGGTAAAGTGGCAGGGTAGGCAGAATGGCACAGAGGGGACATGGGCACATATGAGGTGTTGACCACTTCCCTCTGGAGGAGACTGCCATCAGAGGTCTGGTGCCATAGCCTTCTTGCCGATAATGATGGTCTTCAGATTCGTCTTACCCTAGAAGGCTGCAGTTTAGAGGTCCTCCCCGATCCTCTTCTCTCTGGGGGGAGCTCAGGTAGCGACGCTCCTTTTCTGTGTGGCACGGTGAGAGGAGCTGGTTTTAGATGTCCCGCTCAGCAGCCCCAGAGAACTGAGAGTGGCGGAGGAGGAGCTTCTGGAATGCCCCCGCCTGTTTACTGGCCTCCTGATAGGTCTCAATGGCTGTGTTGACAGCGTCGCCAACGAGGCCAGGAGGCGTTCATCAGAACACTTTGATCTTTTTATTTTATGGCGCTTAAATTTAACCATAAATGCCTCTACGTGGCCAGCACGACCGAAAGACCTGGCCGTCTCCTTGGTGGCCCAAAGAGAAAGATTTTTATTTTATAGTGAAATATTACGATTTACAGTTTCTTATTATAATTATTATTTGTATTACATTTGATTAATAATAATAATAATTATTATTATTATATATTTTTATATTATTTTTTAAAATACATGTTTTAATATGTTTTATTATTATTAATATTGATACTTATTATATATTTGATTTAACAGTGAAATATGATAGTTCTAGTTCTTATTTTCATATTTTATTTTCATATTTTTATTATTAGTAATATTATTATTACTATTACTTTTAATATTATTATTTATTATTAGTAATATTATTTTCTTTTACAGTGAAATATTACTGTTGTTATATTTCTTGTTTTAATATTATTATATATCATTTATATTTTTATTAATAATATTAATAATAATATATATATATATATATATATATATATATATATATATATATATATATATATATATATATATATATATATATATATATATATATATATAAAATATTACAATAGTAATATGTCTTATTTTAAAATATTTACTAAAATGATTATTATTATTATTATTATTATTATTATAGTTTTGTAATCAGAAATATTTTGGCCAAATTGTGCAGCCCAGCAAAACAAGCATGGTAAAAAAGAAAATGATTCAAAAAATCGTAATGACTTTTCCCACGCAGGTGGTTCAGTCGTAACTCAAAGAATAAAGAGTCCAGCCTCATTTTCCCAACCCAGTGATTTGAGACAAACATAAATGTAAAGGTTTCATGCGTCCGTCTCCTTTTACTCACACCACAAAGAGGTTAACGTTTAACTGTGTTCTGTTTGTCTCTATTGATAAAAACAGAAGAGTGTGTCTGGATTCAGCTGCTGCCGCTGTGGTGTTTATGAGGCCGTGCTCGTTCTCTCCAGAAGAGCTGGAACCGGTCAAATGAAGATTCACAGATCCAGAGTGTGTCCAGAAGTCAGTGTGAATGGGTTTCTAACACAAACTATTGGAACGAGTCCAGCTGATGGCATCACATGTCTCTGGATCATGTTTGAGTGCTGATCTTTCTTCAAATCTAGAGTTTGCCTTGTTTAGCTGAAAGGCCGAACGGCCAGTTATGAGATTCATCATTCTTAGACTCTTTCAGGCAGAATCACACAAACAATCTGTAATGTTTTATTCTCTTAGAAACACAGTGTTGTGGAGTGAAAACGCTGTGCTGGTGTTGGAAGCAGAACGCGGGTTCGTACGGCACTGATCCGCGTCCCAGAAAGGCGGAATCTCCCGGTTTCATCTGCAGAAGCGCTCGCTGAGATCTGATCTGCATATGTATTGTGTTTGGAAGAGGCACAATCAAATCCGCTCAAAGACACAGAGGCCGAGGTTTGCACTTGGCAGCGCTTTTGATCAAACATCTGGGAAGCAAATGATTCTTTATGGATGAGTGTTATTCCGTGCCATCGGTAGAGAGATTTCAGAAAGTCAAATGAAAGATTAACTCCGGTGGAATCACGAGCAACCCGGCGCTCATAAAAGCGTCATGTGGCAGAACTGATCAAATGGAGTGTGTGAACAGGATCCGCGGGGAAGCTTTTTTCAGGCAAGTGCAAACGCAGGATCTTCAGGGTAAACGGGTTAATGTTGGAATTGATCAGTTCAGAATGGACACAGATTCATTCACCCCGACAGGAACGCTCAAACTAAAGTTTGCGACTGGTGTTCAAGTGTGCAAAACTCACCACCATGATGCTAATGAAATAATATGCACCTTGATGGTACTATTATGCAACGTTTAGGGGTAAATAAGGTACAAATGTGTGTCTTTTGAGAGAGTACCGCCCCAGTGACAACTTTTTGTACTTCTGAGAGTGTATTTACATATATGAGAAATAGTGATGCTTGTATAAGAAATATTTGTATAAAGTCAAACTAAGGTTCTGTAACTTTTGCCACATTTTAATAGAATCCGACTAGCAAAAAGTAGCTTTTTTAGGAGTCTAGTTAGAGTTTCTAACTAAACTAGTTTCATTCGTTCAAAAAATTCATCCAGTAATGAAACAAGTGAAGTCTTTATGAGTGAGTCTCTGAATCATTCACTCAAGAGATTCCTTCGAAAAACGCTGATTCATCCAGTAATGAAACAAATTAAGTTGATCTGTCCACTTACACAGCAGGCACAAATGCTTGTTTCCGATTAATATCACATTTATTTCCACATATGAATGAGGCCTGCAACCGATCTAAAAATATGTCGGCAGTGCTGTCATTTTGTTTTTAGTAGGGATGCACCGAATCCAGGATTCGGGTTCGGATTCGGCCGAATATTGGGCTTTTTGACAGGGTTCGGTTTCTGCCGAATCTCAGAATTTTTTTCCACCGAACCCGAACCCTAGGCTTGCACTATGTACTGGTCGAACGTAATGACGCCGCCGTTGAAAGTGAAAATGGAACTCATGAACAGAAAACGTGGCAGTAGGCTACTTTAAGTAAATAAAAAAAGGCGATTCAAGTCGAGCTACATGTTCAATTTGCAATGCCGACCCTAAACAATAAGTCGCTGTTAAATCATTTGCGTATGAAACATCCGAGAGAATACGCGTTGTGCAGCTTCGGGAAGCGCCTTTCATTTGCTTTCCAGCAGTCAGGAGCTTGTACTACTGCTGTATTTTTCTGTCGAAATGGTCCCACACAGTAAGCTTTTCCATTGCTTCATTTTGCGAGATATATCTGGTTTGTGGTTGCACATGTCGACGCGCTCCTTGAGTGAACAAATAACGCTATACAGCATATTTTCCTTAACCATGCATTAAAAAACAAACAAACAAAAAAGCGTTTAAAACATTTAAACCGTTTAACTGGTGTCTAAATGTGGTATACACATTTAGACAGATGAAGGAGGCCATCCAGATATTCTTGCATGCTATATATTCTAGTCATTTTTATATGGTATTTTTCACAATGCATGCTTTGCAGATGTAGTATGCATGCTAGTATGCCTCTCTCTCTCTCTCTCTCTTAATCTTTCATTTGTCTGAAAATCACAACAGCTGAACATCACTAAGAAAGTCAAAAGATCCATCTGAAGACAAAACACAAAATTCTTCATGTCCAGTGTGAGTTTGAATGTAATTATTAGCAGCGTAACCTGATACAGCCGAGGATACGCTTCCGCACTAGTTCAGATGATAGACACACTTAATCCTGCTGCTTCCTGTTAACTCGCTTTAACAACAGTTTAACGAGTTAATTTGCCCATATAATCTTAAAATATTCAGGTTAAGTTTATTTGGCTTGCTGTCTACTGATGAGAGGCTTGATGAAGCAGCTTCAGCTCAAGCTCTGATATACCCCCACAGTGACTAAAAGATTATGTAGGCAAGGTACCTAAGATAAAGGTGGAGTTTGGGGAGGTGGTGGGACGCTGGAACATCTGAGGAGAGGTAAGCAGCTGTTTATATACTCTGGCTGTTGATTGGAAGATTAGATGGGCTCGCACCTCCCTAAATTACGTTTATAACATCACCAAATCGATTTGTAATTATGGTTATCTTTGTTTAGGTGAACGGTCCTTTAAGGTCAGTTCTGCACTTTATTCAATGACTTTATATATAGGAAGACGGTTCACTCCAATTAACTATGAATGGGAGAAAGTGCAACGCCCAATATGGCAAATAAGCCCTGCCTTCCAGAGCCATATAGAGGAGAGTCGCGACAACTCCATAGACTCCAATGGAACGTTTTTTTACAGCAATGGCGGCTCGTGGAGACTCTCAATAGTTCCCGGAAGTAGCAGCCGGCAGAGTTACAGCAGAACAGACCGTTTGAGATGCACTTTTAAAAGGTAAGACGTTTAATCAGTAAGATTTTAAATGATCAGCACATTTTAATCAAAATAACTTGTACATTAAAGCCTGCTTGTGTAGATTATTCATCATTAAAAATATATATTTTAAAAAGCTGTAACTACATACTCATGCTACATACACATGTCGATGTGTAATAAAATTATTGAAAATCAATGCATTTATTGACTATTAATTACCAAAAGCGCAGTTCTGTCACTGTGACTATCAATTTGAATTGCCGTCAAAGCACTTCCTGGAACTATTCGAGGTCTACATGAATCACGTAACTATCAAGCGCTTTGAACTTCCGTTGTCGCAACTCTCACTCTATATGGCTCTGCTGCCTTCTAAATGAAAGAGCCAATCGTTGATTAGTAAAGTCATCGCATCACTGCAACTGCTGTTAGAAGCTCCAGTTGCTATGGAAACAGGCAGTGTTCTGAAACACGTGTTTATGACTATGCATGCGCATTATCTTTGTCCAGGCTGAAAAATTCAGTTTTCTGTCATGATTTGAGGGTTTAACTGAAATGAGACTATGTGCCATTCTCTCACGGCCCTCTGCTTCGACTGCTTACCACAACCGTTTCGTATCGTATCATATTATACAGTATCATAGCGTACAGTACCACATCATACCATATTGCATTGCATCGTATCCTATCGTACAGTATCATACAGTATCGTATGTCTACGAGTCTGTCTCTAGTGGCCAATCAATGAATTGCAGTTTAAGTCACTTCCATGTTGGTTTCAAGAGAGACCACGGGAGGTTGCCGCTTGATCGTATCATATCATACAGTACCGCATCGTACGGTACCGCATCGTACGGTAACGTAACGTACAGTACTGTACTGTATCATATCGTATCATACAGTGCCGTATAATATTGTGTCCTGTCGTATAGTACCGTACCGTATTGCACCGTATGATATAGTATCGTACAGTACAGTACTGTACCACATTGCATCATATCGTACAGTACAGTACCATATTGTATCGTATCGTACAGTACAGTACCATATTGTATCGTATCGTATTGTGTCCTTTCGTATAGTACCGTACAGTAACATACCGTATTGCACCGTATCGTATAGTATCGTACAGTACAGTACCACACCGCATCGTCGTACAGTACAGAACAGTACCGCATCGTGTCGTACAGTACAGTACCATATTGCATCGTATCGTACAGTACAGTACCACACCGCGTATCGTGCAGTACAGAACAGTACCGCATCGTAGCGTACAGAACAGTACCATATTGCATCGTATCGTACAGTACAGTACCATATTGCATCGTATCGTGTACAGTACAGTACCACACCGCATCGTGTCGTACAGTACAGAACAGTACCGCATCGTATCGTACAGAACAGTACCATATTGCATCGTATCATACAGTACAGTACCATATCGCATCGTATCGTACAGTACAGTACCATATTGCATCGTATCGTACAGTACAGTACCATATTGTATCGTATCGTACAGTACAGTACCATATTGCATCGTATCGTACAGTACAGTACCATATTGCATCGTATCGTACAGTACAGTACCATATTGCATCGTATCGCACGGTACAGTACCATATTGCATCGTATCGTACAGTACACATCGCATCGTATCGTACAGTACAGTACCATATTGCATCGTATCATACAGAACAGTACCATATTGCATCGTATCATACAGTACAGTACCATATTGCATCGTATCGTACAGTACAGTACCATATAGCATCGTATCATACAGTACAGTACCATATTGCATCGTATCGTACAGTACAGTACAGTACCGCATCGTGATCGTACAGAACAGTACCATATTGCATCGTATCGTACAGTACAGTACCATATTGCATCGTATCGTACAGTACAGTACCATATTGCATCGTATCGTACAGTACAGTACCATATTGCATCGTGATCGTACAGTACAGTACCATATTGCATCGTATACGGTACAGTACCATATTGCATCGTATAAATGTACAGTACCACATCGCATCGTATCGTGCGGTACAGTACCATATTGCATCGTATCATACAGTACAGTACCATATTGCATCGTATCGTACAGTACAGTACCATATTGCATCGTATCGTACAGTACAGTACCATATTGCATCGTATCATACAGTACAGTACCATATTGCATCGTATCATACAGTACCATATTGCATCGTATCATACAGAACAGTACCATATTGCATCGTATCATACAGTACAGTACCATATTGCATCGTATCATACAGTACAGTACCATATTGCATCGTATCGTACAGTACAGTACCATATTGCATCGTATCGTACAGTACAGTACCATATTGCATCGTATCATACAGTACAGTACCATATTGCATCGTATCATACAGTACAGTACCATATTGCATCGTATGCAGTACAGTACCATATTGCATCGTATCGTACAGTACAGTACCATATTGCATCGTATCGTACAGTACAGTACCATATTGCATCGTACAGTACCATATTGCATCGTATCGTACAGTACAGTACCATATTGCATCGTATCATACAGTACAGTACCATATTGTATCGATCGTACAGTACAGTACCATATTGCATCGTATCGTACAGTACAGTACCATATTGCATCGTATCGTACAGTACAGTACCATATTGCATCGTATCGTACAGTACAGTACCATATTGCATCGTATCGTACAGTACAGTACCATATTGCATCGTATCGTACAGTACAGTACCATATTGCATCGTATCGTACAGTACAGTACCATATTGCATCGTATCGCAGTACAGTACCATATTGCATCGTATCATACAGTACAGTACCATATTGCATCGTATCGTACAGTACAGTACCATATTGCATCGTATCGTACAGTACAGTACCATATTGCATCGTATCGTACAGTACAGTACCATATTGTATCGTCGTCGTACAGTACCATATTGCATCGTGTACGGTACAGTACCATATTGCATCGTATCGCGGTACAGTACCATATTGCATCGTATCGAAATGCGGTACAGTACCATATTGCATCGTGTCGTCGGGTACAGTACCATATTGCATCGTATCGCAGTACAGTACCACATCGCATCGTATCGTACAGTACAGTACCATATTGCATTGTATCATACAGAACAGTACCATATCGCATCGTATCGTACAGTACAGTACCATATCGCATCGTATCGTACAGTACAGTACCATATTGCATCGTATCATACAGTACAGTACCATATTGCATCGTATCATACAGTACAGTACCATATTGCATCGTATCGCACGGTACAGTACCACATCGCATCGTATCGTACAGTACAGTACCATATTGCATCGTATCATACAGAACAGTACCATATCGCATCGTATCGTACAGTACAGTACCATATCGCATCGTATCGTACAGTACAGTACCATATTGCATCGTATCGTACAGTACCATATTGCATCGTATCGTGCGGTACAGTACCATATTGCATCGTATAAATGCGGTACAGTACCACATCGCATCGTGTCGTACAGTACAGTATCATATTGCATCGTATCATACAGAACAGTACCATATTGCATCGTATCATACAGTACAGTACCATATTGTATCGTATCGTACAGTACAGTACCATATTGCATCGTATCGTACAGTACAGTACCATATTGCATCGTATCATACAGTACAGTACCATATTGCATTGTATCGTACAGTACAGTACCATATTGCATCGTATCATACAGTACAGTACCATATTGCATCGTATCGTACAGTACAGTACCATATTGCATCGTATCATACAGGACAGTACCATATTGCATCGTATCGCGGTACAGTACCACATCGCATCGTATCGTACAGTACCATATTGCATCGTATCATACAGTACAGTACCATATTGCATCGTATCGTACAGTACAGTACCATATTGCATCGTATCGTACAGTACAGTACCATATTGCATCGTATCGTACAGTACAGTACCATATTGCATCGTATCATACAGTACAGTACCATATTGCATCGTATCGTACAGTACAGTACCATATTGCATCGTATCATACAGTACAGTACCATATTGCATCGTATCATACAGTACAGTACCATATTGTATCGTATCGTACAGTACAGTACCATATTGCATCGTATCGCATACAGTACAGTACCATATTGCATCGTATCGTACAGTACAGTACCATATTGCATCGTATCATACAGTACAGTACCATATTGTATCGTATCGTACAGTACCATATTGCATCGTATACAGTACAGTACCATATTGCATCGTCGTACAGTACAGTACCATATTGCATCGTATCGTACAGTACAGTACCATATTGCATCGTGATCGTACAGTACAGTACCATATTGCATCGTATCATACAGTACAGTACCATATTGCATCGTATCGTACAGTACAGTACCATATTGCATCGTATCGTACAGTACAGTACCATATTGCATCGTATCATACAGTACAGTACCATATTGTATCGTATCGTACAGTACAGTACCATATTGCATCGTGTCGTACAGTACAGTACCATATTGCATCGTATCGTACAGTACAGTACCATATTGCATCGTATCGCATAGTACAGTACCATATTGCATCGTATCATACAGAACAGTACCATATTGCATCGTGTACAGTACAGTACCATATTGCATCGTATCGTACAGTACAGTACCATATTGCATCGTATCATACAGTACAGTACCATATTGCATCGTATCACATAGTACAGTACCATATTGCATCGTATCGTACAGAACAGTACCATATTGCATCGTATCGTACAGTACAGTACCATATTGCATCGTATCATACAGTACAGTACCATATCGCATCGTATCGTACAGTACAGTACCATATTGCATAGTATCGCACAGTACAGTACCACATCGCATCGTATCATACAGTACAGTACCATATTGTATCGTATCGTACAGTACAGTACCATATTGCATCGTATCGCACAGTACAGTACCATATTGCATCGTATCGTACAGTACAGTACCATATTGCATCGTATCATACAGTACAGTACCATATTGCATCGTATCATACAGAACAGTACCATATTGCATCGTATCGTACAGTACAGTACCATATTGCATCGTATCGTACAGTACAGTACCATATTGCATCGTATCATACAGAACAGTACCATATTGCATCGTATCACATAGTACAGTACCATATTGCATCGTATCGTACAGAACAGTACCATATTGCATCGTATCGTACAGTACAGTACCATATTGCATCGTATCGTACAGTACAGTACCATATTGCATCGTATCGTACAGTACAGTACCATATTGCATCGTATCGTACAGTACAGTACCACATCGCATCGTATCGTACAGTACAGTACCACATCGCATCGTATCGTACAGTACAGTACCACATCGCATCGTATCGTACAGTACAGTACCATATTGCATCGTATCGCATAGTACAGTACCATATTGCATCGTAACGTACAGTACAGTACCATATTGCATCGTATCGTACAGTACAGTACCATATTGTATCGTATCGTACAGTACCATATTGCATCGTGTCGTACAGTACAGTACCATATCGCATCGTATCGTACAGTACAGTACCATATTGCATCGTATCGTACAGTACAGTACCATATTGCATCGTATCGTACAGTACAGTACCACATCGCATCGTACAGTACAGTACCATATTGTATCGTATCGTACAGTACAGTACCGTATCCAATGTCTTTGGTGTCGAGTCCGATTAAGAAATGCATTATCTCTCATCCAAACTATTGAAATGTTCTTGAGCTCTCTGTACCACCCTCACAATGTCTTCGTTGTGTACAATCCCTCACATCGTATCTTATCATATCATACAGTACAGCACAGTACCGTACAGTACCAGATCACACCATACTGTACTGTAACATATAGCACCGTACCATACCATACAGTATCGTACCGCACCATATCATATCATATCATACAATACCACACCACATTGCACAGTACCGTACAGTAAATTACCCCATCCCACCAGTTGCTATAGGAACAGGTAGTTCTGAGACTGCATTTAGGGCTGCGCATTAGCTTTGTCCAGGTTGAAAAAAATTTTTTTGTCATGATTCAAGCGTTTAGAAACAAAATTTATGATACAGTTGTTGTCAGATTTCATTGGTGATTTCAAATATGAAATGTATCAAATATGAACGGTTTTGGAGAATTTGATGTTTCCCCATTCAAAGAGATGAACTTGCATGCACGAGAGGCGTTTCAATGATGGCCGAGTGAAATTACTTATCTTATAGGGACTTAATTTAAAAGCTTAATTGATCTGAGCTCCTCAAAAATGTTTCATAACTTTATAACAGTTTAAATGGATTGTGTGTGTTTGAACGTTAGATATCTGATCTTCAGAAAGGACACAACAATAAAAAGATACATCAGGAAAACCGTGAATTTCCACAGAAATATATCCCTGAAAATGACTGTAACGAGCAGTCATGTGATCCGTCGCCTTCTGAACATGGATGAAAAGTCTGTCTGCAACTTGCAATTTTGTGGCCTTAAAACCATCTAATTCCACACAAAGCTCATTTAGTGCCAGATGGCTCTCAGATTAGAGCTGGTTGAGAAAATACTTTCATACAATTATACTGTAACTTCCGGGTAATGAATCAGCCCGGGTTAGTTTTGTGACAGCGTACGTTCTGTATCATATTAACAGCGTACTGTACTGACAGCTGCAGTCGGCGAGTGGCGTTATGATTAATTAGTTGGTTTTCAACCTGCAGTTTAAAGGTTATTTGAATCTGTTAAAATAGTTTCTGCACATTTTAATGGGGGGTGGGGGGGTGGATTTCGCTGATTTTCTTGCTGGGAACAAGTTTTGATATTGATTTATAACCCTCAGAAGTGGGCTGAACTTCCTTCTGATGTTTCCATTTCTGTATCCTCACACTCTGGATAAACTGTGAACGACGGATCATCAGAGTTACACTGAAATATAGAGGCTCTTTATTGCCATTGATGGTTCCATGAGTCTTTTCATAGCACAAAAGCTTCTTTATCGCAGAAAAAAGGTTCTTTAGATTATTCAAATGTTGTTCACGCTAAGAAATAGTTATTCTTTTAGAAACTCATCAACTGAAAGGTTCATGGAACCAAAAATGGTTCTTCTGTGAAAAAAAAAAAACCTTTGGAAATCTTTATTTTTAAAAGTGTACACATTCTTTTCCTGTAGAACTACATGCACATCGATCACTGTCAGTGCTTTATACTTCTTGAAACTGGAACGTTATGATGAAACAACTCTACAGAAAACCAAGTTAAATACATGCTGTGATTATCTTGGCTCAGTGATTTCTTCTATCATGGATAATTATCTCTCTCATTTACACTTAGTAGGATTTTTTTATTGGACAAGTTCAGATTTTGTACCATGTCAAGTCAGCTTTATTTCTATAGCACGTTATACAATACAGATTGAAAGTAATAAACTGTTAAAAAGGGAAACATTGCTAAGATCATCAATTTTAAAACTAACTAAATCTCAGCTAAAACAAGCTGAAAACAATAGTCATTCATCAACTCAGTGCATTTCAGTAAGAGTGTCAATGCTGCAAAACTTTATAAATTATGAAACTAATTTGATTTGGCTATAAAGCAGCTCTACAGAAAATAGAGTTGATATTCCAGCAAACAGGGAACGTTCTCAGAACGTTGTGGCAAGGTTCTCTCAGAGTTGTGAACAAACGTTCAGATGTTATCGGGTCATTAATAATGTTCTCTGCATGTTAGCACAAAAATGTTATTCATGGAACATTTTTACTGGTTTAGTTGGACGTTTGTCTAATGTTTTATAAATGTTTCAGAACATGCAGAGAACATTCAAAAGGAACATTCACATAGTGTTTGCAAAATCAAAAACGAAATGTTTCCTTAACGTTCGCATAACCAAGAAAAAGTGATTTTTACAAAAATGTTATTCAATTGTTGTGCTGAAAGTTAGGATCTTTAACAACCAGTCCTACTAAAAATCCTTGCACTCCAGGTTCTGTTTCTGTTGTCTTTGGTGTCGATCACTTGTTTAAGAAATATATTATATCTCAACTACTGAAATGTTCTTGAGCTCTCTGTACATCCCTCTCAACATCTTTGACTTCAGCATATCAGTGGTTTATTTTGATAGTGTTTCATAAGAAGCAGATGAGAACCAGTTTATCGCGCTCAGTTATTTTTCATTTACATATTGACATATAAAACAGACCGAAATGAGGCATTCATCCAGTAAGAG
Organism: Gobiocypris rarus; assembly: GCA_023029165.1. Classification (NCBI taxonomy): domain Eukaryota; kingdom Metazoa; phylum Chordata; class Actinopteri; order Cypriniformes; family Gobionidae; genus Gobiocypris; species Gobiocypris rarus. The sequence continues at coordinate 47,683,769 of CM040932.1, forward strand.
TATCGAACTATAAAAGCTTAGATGATTTGATGAGAAATGTTTGAGTTAATCTCTCGCAGATTTTGCCAATTCTAAGCACAGTTCGAGATGTTTCTGAACCTCTAGATGTGAGAATACTGGGGTCATTTTCTCAGCAGGAAAATCTGAGAAGAACACGAAAGTCTCAATGTGTGTGTGTGTGTGTGTGTTTTCCTTCCTACTGACTGTGGCAGATGTAATTCTTTCACTGGCATCTTCTAGATGGAGAAAACCTCAAATCATACTATAAGATCGTTTTACCCAAAAATTGAAATATAAAGTTGCAGCCGCATAATGACAGATTTATCAAGCAATTCTATGATATAGAGACGGACCTACTTTGATTTACAAAGGCCTGGAACAAAACACAACAGAAAGACTCCAGAAAGAGTAATTTGTCATGCGATTTCACTGCTAGTCGAGGAATTTAAAGATGCACCGCTTCGGGTCGGATGCACAGCAGATACTGTTACCCTCCATGTTTCTTTAGTTAGATAATATCGTAACACGTGATGCAGTATTTACATCGGACTCGTAAATGTCCAGTATATTTACGGCCCTTTTATTCCCAGTGACAGAGAGTCATTCCATATCCAAGACAAATGCGTTTTCCTCCAATTAGAAAGCTCAGAGTGTAGTTTTATGATGTCGTGTGCGAGCTGCGGGGATTCATAACCCATGTCAGTGGGAACCGTAAACTACTGCAGACACGCATGCAGAACCAACTGATGCTGACATCAGATAAGAGCTCAAGCAGGACAGCACGAGAGACCACCTTTGAGAGACACGCTTCACAGCTCACAGGGAACGTTCTGGCAAGGTTCTCTCAACGTTATGGACAAACGTTCTTCCTGTAACGTTTATAGAATGCTCCTTCAAAATCTGGTCTCAAAGCGTTAATTATAGGAACTTTTTCCTGAAACATTATAGTTTGCCATAACTTTTTAAATGTTCAGAGAACATACTAAAGTGACATTCCCATAATGTTTGAAGAATGATACAATGGAATGTTATCTCTAAAACATTTAAAACTGGACGTTTTGAACTTCAGAGAACATTCAGAAATGATTGCCGTGTATAGGCCTCGCCCACAAGATCTTTTAGAAAGTCTGATTAAAACAAAACATTTATACATAAAAAAACACATTAGCTTGTGAAATCAAGATCTGTCTGGAAGTGTTTGTGGCTTCTTTCAGAGATATGAACTTTTACTCTCTACTTGACTTCATTTTTGAGTAAGTATACTCTTTACTCCAATACATTTGTGATGAGTTAAGCCCAAAGTATATTTATAAGTTTTTTACTGTGCACAGTTAAATGCACAGCCATGCAAAGTATACTTCTTTTGACTCATACGTGTACACAATCTCTCGCATACAACCCATGTAAATACTGCAAAAAAATAATTGCGCATATGCCATACAAAGACATACTCTTCCGATGACCCCAGACATGTAAAAAGTCAAGTATACTTTGAGCTTAATACAGTTACTTGTTACATTTTGCATGGCACATAACTTTTTCTGCAGTAGTTTATTTCTGCTAAAAAAAATTAGTGATATCGCCATCTACAGGGCTTTGAAGATACTGCATCTTGTATTGCTCTTCCTCACCCAAACTTGTCAACAAGGAATCTCAGGTGAATATGGCAAGCCGTTTTAACATTTAATCCTTAAAACTAACTAGTATCAATTTTCATGCTACTAGTACTTATTATTTAAAAACTAGAGCTTATTCTTCGTGTACTAGTTCCTATTATTTAGATAATAGTACCTTTTTTAAATAAACTAGAAGTTATTCATTAGATACTAGTTCTTATTTTTCATATACTTGTACTCATTCATTAGATACTTATTCATTAGATTCAAGTTCAAATTAATTTTTTTTGGTAGTACTTATTATTAGATACCAGGACTTTTTCAGTAGATACAAATATTTATTTCAAATGTTACTAGTAAGATTTTTAATTGAACTCTATATTGGCCATTCTGACTAGTCATAACATAAGACAAGTAAAAAAGCAGCTGTTACTATAAGATAGGAAATGTTACTAATTAAAAAGATACAAGTGTCTAATGAATAAGTACTAGTGTCTAATGAATAAGCACTAGTGTCTAATGAATATGCACTAGTAACTAATGAATAAGCACTAGTGTCTAATGAATAAGCACTAGTAACTAATGAATAAGCACTAGTGTCTAATGAATAAGCACTAGTAACTAATGAATAAGCACTAGTAACTAATGAATAAGTACTAGTGTCTAATGAATAAGCACTAGTGTCTAATGAATAAGCACTAGTAACTAATGAATAAGCACTAGGGTCTAAAGAATAAGCACTAGTGTCTAATGAATAAGCACTAGTAACTAATGAATAAGCACTAGTGTCTAATGAATAAGCACTAGTGTCTAATGATTAAGCACTAGGGTCTAAAGAATAAGCACTAGTGTCTAATGATAAGCACTAGTAACTAATGAATAAGCACTAGTAACTAATGAATAAGCACTAGTGTCTAATGAATAAGCACTAGTAACTGATGAATAAGCACTAGTGTCTAATGAATAAGCACTAGTGTCTAATGAATAAGCACTAGTGTCTAATGAATAAGCACTAGTGTCTAATGAATAAGCACTAGTGTCTAATGAATAAGCACTAGTAACTAATGAATAAGCACTAGTGTCTAATGAATAAGCACTAGTGTCTAATGATTAAGCACTAGTGTCTAATGAATAAGCACTAGTGTCTAATGAATAAGCACTAGTAACTGATGAATAAGCACTAGTAACTAATGAATAAGCACTAGTAACTAATGAATAAGCACTAGTGTCTAATGATTAAGCACTAGTGTCTAATGAATAAGCACTAGTGTCTAATGAATAAGCACTAGTGTCTAAAGAATAAGCACTAGTGTCTAATGAATAAGCACTAGTGTCTAATGAATAAGCACTAGTAACTAATGAATAAGCACTAGTGTCTAATGAATAAGCACTAGTGTCTAATGAATAAGCACTAGTGTCTAATGAATAAGCACTAGTGTCTAATGAATAAGCACTAGTGTCTAATGAATAAGCACTAGTGTCTAATGAATAAGCACTAGTGTCTAATGAATAAGCACTAGTAACTAATGAATAAGCACTAGTGTCTAAAGAATAAGCACTAGTGTCTAATGATTAAGCACTAGTAACTAATGAATAAGCACTAGTCTAATGAATAAGCACTACTGTCTAATGAATAAGCACTAGTGTCTAATGAATAAGCACTAGTGTCTAATGAATAAGCACTAGTGTCTAATGAATAAGCACTAGTAACTAATGAATAAGCACTAGTGTCTAATGAATAAGCACTAATGTCTAATGAATAAGCACTAGTAACTAATGAATAAGCACTAGTGTCTAATGAATAAGCACTAGTGTCTAATGATTAAGCACTAGTGTCTAATGAATAAGCACTAGTAACTAATGAATAAGCACTACTGTCTAATGAATAAGCACTACTGTCTAATGAATAAGCACTAGTGTCTAATGAATAAGCACTAGTAACTAATGAATAAGCACTACTGTCTAATGAATAAGCACTAGTGTCTATTGAATAAGCACTAGTGTCTAATGAATAAGCACTAGTAACTAATGAATAAGCACTACTGTCTAATGAATAAGCACTAGTGTCTATTGAATAAGCACTAGTATCTAATGAATAAGCACTAGTAACTAATGAATAAGCACTAGTGTCTAATGAATAAGCACTAGTGTCTAATGAATAAGCACTAGTAACTAATGAATAAGCACTACTGTCTAATGGACAAGCACTAGTGTCTATTGAATAAGCACTACTGTCTAATGAATAAGCACTAGTGTCTAATGAATAAGCACTAGTGTCTAATGATTAAGCACTAGTAACTAATGAATAAGCACTAGTGTCTAATGATTAAGCACTAGTAACTAATGAATAAGCACTAGTGTCTAATGAATAAGCACTAGTAACTAATGAATAAGCACTAGTAACTAATGAATAAGCACTAGTGTCTAATGAATAAGCACTAGTGTCTAATGATTTAGCACTAATGTCTAATGATTAAGCACTAGTGTCTAATGAATAAGCACTAGCGTCTAATGATTAAGCACTAGCGTCTAATGATTAAGCACAAGCGTCTAATGAATAAGCACTAGCGTCTAATGAATAAGCACTAGTGTCTAATGATTAAGCACTAGTGTCTAATGAATAAGAACTAGTTTCTAATGAATAAGCACTAGTGTCTAATGATTAAGCACTAGTAACTAATGAATAAGCACTAGTGTCTAATGAATAAGCACTAGCGTCTAATGATTAAGCACTAGCATCTAATGATTAAGCACAAGCGTCTAATGAATAAGCACTAGTGTCTAATGATTAAGCACTAGTGTCTAATGAATAAGCACTAGTAACTGATGAATAAGCACTAGTAACTAATGAATAAGCACTAGTAACTAATGAATAAGCACTAGTGTCTAATGAATAAGCACTAGTAACTAATGAATAAGCACTAGTGTCTAATGAATAAGCACTAGTGTCTAATGAATAAGCACTAGTGTCTAATGAATAAGCACTAGTAACAAATGAATAAGCACTAGTAACTAATGAATAAGCACTAGTGTCTAATGATTAAGCACTAGTAACTAATGAATAAGCACTAGTGTCTAATGAATAAGCACTAGTGTCTAATGAATAAGCACTAGTAACTAATGAATAAGCACTAGTGTCTAATGAATAAGCACTAGGTCTAATGAATAAGCACTAGTGTCTAATGAATAAGCACTAGTGTCTAATGAATAAGCACTAGTGTCTAATGAATAAGCACTAGTGTCTAATGAATAAGCACTAGTAACTAATGAATAAGCACTAGTGTCTAATGAATAAGCACTAGTGTCTAATGAATAAGCACTAGTATCTAATGAATAAGCACTAGTGTCTAATGAATAAGCACTAGTGTCTAATGAATAAGCACTAGTGTCTAATGAATAAGCACTAGTGTCTAATGAATAAGCACTAGTAACTAATGAATAAGCACTAGTGTCTAATGAATAAGCACTAGTAACTAATGAATAAGCACTAGTGTCTAATGAATAAGCACTAGTGTCTAATGAATAAGCACTAGTGTCTAATGAATAAGCACTAGTGCCTAATGAATAAGCACTAGTAACTAATGAATAAGCACTAGTGTCTAATGAATAAGCACTAGTAACTAATGAATAAGCACTAGTGTCTAATGAATAAGCACTAGTAACTAATGAATAAGCACTAGTGTCTAATGAATAAGCACTAGTGTCTAATGAATAAGCACTAGTGTCTAATGAATAAGCACTAGTGTCTAATGAATAAGCACTAGTAACTAATGAATAAGCACTAGTAAATGAATAAGCACTAGTGTCTAATGAATAAGCACTAGTGTCTAATGAATAAGCACTAGTATCTAATGAATAAGCACTAGTGTCTAATGAATAAGCACTAGTGTCTAATGATTAAGTACTAGTAACTAATGAATAAGCACTAGTGTCTAATGAATAAGCACTAGTGTCTAATGAATAAGCACTAGTATCTAATGAATAAGCACTAGTGTCTAATGAATAAGCACTAATGTCTAATGAATAAGCACTAGTGTCTAATGAATAAGCACTAGTGTCTAATGAATAAGCACTAGTAACTAATGAATAAGCACTAGTGTCTAATGAATAAGCACTAGTGTCTAATGAATAAGCACAAGTGTCTAATGAATAAGCACTAGGTCTAATGAATAAGTACTAGTAACTAATGAATAAGCACTAGTGTCTAATGAATAAGCACTAGTGTCTAATGAATAAGCACTAGTGTCTAATGAATAAGCACTAGTGTCTAATGAATAAGCACAAGTGTCTAATGAATAAGCACTAGGTCTAATGAATAAGCACTAGGGTCTAATGAATAAGCACTAGTGTCTAATGAATAAGCACTAGTAACTAATGAATAAGCACTAGTGTCTAATGAATAAGCACTAGTGTCTAATGAATAAGCACAAGTGTCTAATGAATAAGCACTAGTGTCTAATGAATAAGCACTAGTGTCTAATGAATAAGCACTAGTGTCTAATGAATAAGCACTAGTTTCTAATGAATAAGCACTAGTGTCTAATGAATAAGCACTAGTGTCTAATGAATAAGCACTAGTGTCTAATGAATAAGTACTAGTAACTAATGAATAAGCACTAGTGTCTAATGAATAAGCACTAGTGTCTAATGAATAAGCACTAGTGTCTAATGAATAAGCACTAGTGTCTAATGAATAAGCACTAGTGTCTAATGAATAAGCACTAGTGTCTAATGAATAAGCACAAGTGTCTAATGAATAAGCACTAGGGTCTAATGAATAAGCACTAGTGTCTAATGAATAAGCACTAGTAACTAATGAATAAGCACTAGTGTCTAATGAAAAAGCACTAGTAACTAATGAATAAGCACTAGTGTCTAATGAATACAGTAAACACACATCATTTTATTTATAATTTAAATTGAAGAGACCTTTCTGAAGGATATTGGTTTCCTTGTTCCTTTTTGAGCACTTGAGCATAACTGAGACTTGAATGTCTGTAGATGTTTAAGAGACTTTTGTGTCAATCTTGATGTATTGCAATTTTGAAGTGTTCAGTTTTATTTCGATTTTATTAAATAAACGTGATCGCTGTCCTCCCAAATTATTTCACTGCATGTGTCTCAGGTGTCGAGGACTAGTGCATCTCTGAGCCGACATTCAGTGCCAGTAAAATACTGATAATTATATAAGTGAACTTCAAGTAACATTAAACTTCAACACTATGATACTGGTAAATTAAACAGCAGATAATGGGAAAATCAAGAAGCAGTTCATAAGAAAACAGAACTGGGGTCAACTTTTTTCCGTCTTGTCCAGAAAGCTCAATGCCAAATTTCTTGGGAAAAGCCTCTTGGAGTCATTAAGTCCCAAATGCTGCGGCTGCTAATGAAAACAAAGAAATGTGGCATCCCAGCCTAAACACGGCCACTGAGCTCCATTAGCACATAAACAGCTTCAGCCTCCAACCTTCTCAAGCTTCAGGCAGACAAAACATACAGACGGTCTTATTCCTGGGCTGAAGGTACGGCCGAGTGCAAACTCTTCTTTAAAACCATAAATTTTTTGGATTTAATGTCAAAACTGCAGAGAAACTAATAATTGAAACATTTAGAATTTAAATATCTCTTTGATAGAAGATGAGACATTTGTTAGCAACTCAACAAATCACAAATATTGACTAATATTGTGTATTTCACCCCATTTTATCCCCCTTTTGTTGGTTATCGTGACCAACAGGTCAAACACAAACTTGTGACCGCCATTTTTGAAATAGCTATTCGAGCTAATGGCAGGCTGCACAGATGCGTTGGATTCGCTGTTTTGATGCCGATGTAGGATCATAAAGCCATGAGCATCAATAGTAATGCATCGTTCGTCATTGTTAATGGAAGGCTTGAGATGCATCGCCGCTGTGCAGACCGATCCCCGTATGACATCCAAGTACAGTGAGAGCATACCCCCTATTTTGAATAGCTCTTGTGGTACTTAGATGTCATACGCTGATCGGTCTGTGTTTCCCGCTGCCTCGCTAGCGTTGCTGGGAAAGATTAGACATATACAGTGACGTAAGACCTGGCTCTGTGGTGGCTCTCTAGCATGTGGAAAAGCAAACTGGTTCTTTGAAGGCACTTAAGTCGAACCAACTCTGGACCAGAACTAGCTCTGAACTAGCACCCGGTTCATTCTGGTGGAAAAGAGGTATAAGTCCTGTAAGTTGTGAGGTGGGGCCTCCATTGATCGGACAGGTTTGTTCAGCACATCCCACAGATGCTCGATTGGATTGAGATCTGGGGAATTTGGAGGCCAAGTCAACACCTCAAACTCGTTGTTGTGCTCCTCAAACCATTCCTGAAGCATTTGTGCTTTGTGTCAGGAGCATTATCCTGCTGGAAGAGCCACAGCCACCACGGAATACCCGGTAGGTGGGACTTGTCAAAAGTAACATCCACATGGATGGCAGGACCCAAGGTTTCCCAGCAGAACATTGCCCAAAGCATCACACTGCCTCCGCCGGCTCGCCTTCTTCCCATAGTGCATCCTGGGGCCATGTGTTCCCCAGGTAAGCCACGCACACGCACCCGGCCATCCACGTGATGTAAAAGAACATGTGATTCATCAGACCAGGCCACCTTCTCCCATTGCTCCGGCGTCCAGTTCTGATGCTCACGTGCCACTGCTGGTGCTTTCGGCGGGGTCAGGGGTCAGCATGGGCACCCTGACTGGTCTGCGGCTGTGCCGCCCCATACGCAACAAACTGCGATGCTCCGTGTATTCTGACACTTTTCTATCAGAACCAGCATTAACTTCTTGAGCAGTTTGAGCTCCAGTAGCTCGTCTGTTTGATCGGACCACACGGGCCAGCCTTCGCTCCCCACGTGCATCAATGAGCCTGGGCCGCCCATGACCCTGTGTCCGGTTCTCCACTGTTCCTTCCTTGGAGCACTTTTGATAGATCCTGACCACTGCAGATCGGGAACACCCCACAAGAGCTGCAGTTTTGGAGATGCTCTTACCCAGTCGTCTAGCCATCACAATTTGGCCCTTGTCAAACTCGCTCAAATCCTTACGCTTGCCCATTTTTCCTGCTTCTAACACATCAACTTTGAGGACAAAATGTTCACTTGGTGCCTAATATATCCCACCCACTAACAGGAGCCGTGATGAAGAGATCATCAGTGTTATTCACTTCACCTGGTCATAATGTTATGCCTAATATATTGAGAGTAGCATTGTTCGACGTGGAATGCACAGTTGTGTCGATTAAAAATATAATGAAAGATATAATATTTAAGTAGATAGAAAAGTGTTGATATTAGTAAAGCGTCTCGTCTAGAATAGCCTCAAAGTGACAAGATTTATGAAGTTAAACATTTACTGCATTGATGCACAAAGATATAGAAACCCCCCAAAAAAGGCAGAAGGAGATTTACAGTAACTCCACACAGTCAGAGACATTTCTGAGGTGTACATGTACATTTCTGTAGATGGTTTTTACTTTGGCATGTGAGCTGGAAAAATGTCAGGATGCAGGCATCATGCGATGAGCGATTTGTGTTTTGTATCCAAGGCAGTTACGCGCCGCAGGTGCCAGGACGCAGCGAGAGGAACTGTTTTATCTCAGGCGGTTTTCTACTGGGAAGAAGACCAATAACACCAGCCATCCAAACACCAGCTCTTTATCTCACTGTTGTCCAACCTGTCATAACATTCATTCTTCATTTAAAACAGCAAGAGCCGTGAGCCAGATGAAGCCGCTGTGGGTTTCATTCACGCGTGCAGTGAGAATCAAGGTCTAGGGTTCAAGAGGTCATTCAGATGGCAGGTTTGATCAGGAATCTTGAGGTGAGGACCGTTTTCCAATCAGCCGCAGCATTTGGTTAAAGATGCAGCCAGTTCAGCGGTTGTCCTCTTTTATGTTTCAAACATGAGTTTGGCAGAAGTGTTGACAGGTTGCAGTAAATGCAAATAGTCTTGAATGCAAAGCTAAAGTCTGTTTATCAGTCCAGTTTAGTTTTAATAGATAGATAAATGGATGGATGGATGAATGGATAAATGGATGGATGGATGGATGATGGACGGTTGTATGGATGATGGATAAATGGATGGATGGATAAATGGATGGATGGATAAATGGATAGATGGATGACAGTTGTATGGATGGATAAATGGATGGATGGATGGATGGATGGATAGATAGATGGATAAATGGATGGATGAATGGATAAAGGGATGGATGGATGAATGGATAAATGGATGGATGGATGGATGATGGACGGTTGTATGGATGATGGATAAATGGATGGATGGATAAATGGATAAATGGATGGATGGATAAATGGATAGATGGATGACAGTTGTATGGATGGATAAATGGATGGATGGATGGATAGATAGATGGATAAATGGATGGATGGACGGACGGACGGACAGTTGGATGGATGGATGATGGATAAATGGATGGATGGATGGATGACGGATGGGTGGATGGATGGTGGATAAATGGATGGATGGATGGATGACAGATGGATGGATGGATGGTGGATAAATGGATGGATGGATGGATGGATGGATGGATGGATGGATAGACGGATGGTTGGTTGGATGGATGTATGGTGGAGAAATGGATGTATGGTGGAGAAATGGATGGATGGATG
>CM040932.1:47701539-47704039 GCA_023029165.1 Gobiocypris rarus
GTGTGTGTGTGTGTGTGTGTGTGTGTGTGTGTGTGTGTGTGTGTGTGTGTGTGTGTGTGTGTGTGTGTGTGTGTGTGTGTGTGTGTGTGTGTGTGAGTGTGTGTGTGTGTGTGTGTGTGTGTGTGTGTGTGTGTGTGTGTGTGTGTGTGTGTGTGTGTGTGTGTGTGTGTGTGTGTGTGTGTGTTTTTGTGAAATATCAGGACACAAATGTGTATAATGACATTGGTATGACACAGGTATTACAAAAAGAGGGTGAAATATGAGGACGTTCCCCATGTCCTCACTTTTCAAAATGCTTATAAATCACACAGGATGAGATTTTTTTCACAGAAAGTAAACTGCAGTCTCTGTGTGTGTGTGTGTGTGTGTGTGTGTGTGTGTGTGTGTGTGTGTGTGTGTGTGTGTGTGTGTGTGTGTGTGTGTGTGTGTGTGTGTGTGTGTGTGTGTGTGTGATGGGTAGGTTTAGGGGCAGGGGCAGTGTAGGGGGATAGAAAATACGGTTTGTACAGTATAAAATGCATTACGCCTATGGAATGTCCCCACATTTCACAAAACAAGCGTGTGTGTGTGTGTGTGTGTGTGTGGTGTGTGTGTGTGAGTGAGTGTGTGTAATTTGGTGTCATCCAGCTATCGTCTCTGGAATGAAATACTGCTAGTACAGTGATCAGGTATTAACTCGATGACTTTGTCTGAAGTATCTGAATCAATAGTGGGTGTCTGTTAACATGAACGCACCGCTTTTATGATTTATTTTCCCACAAAACGCATTGCTCCATCAGGGCTCAATACAAGTATAAATGTTTTTGCAATCATGTAGTGAAAAGCTGTTTTTTTAGCTCCATTTATTGGCATCTAACAGAAGGAGACGTGTTCTGCTCATTAAAACCTGATGATTGTTCCCATCACGAAACGCAAGACTGAACAAATCAGAAGGTCCTTTCAGTGGAATAATGTTTCCAGCAAAGCAAATCCTCTCAAAGCGGCTCAACCGGGTGTCCCTTGCAGTTTTATGTTATTCTGATTCTGGAAGAGTCCCGTTTGGCCTTGGCACACACGTTTGACGGAGAAATTAGCACTCGGTCACGGTTCTGAACTCGCCGTTTCCTTCTGAAACCATTATAGTAGTTTGGCCTCCAGACCTCAGCCAATCCCGCTTGTAAGAACTTCCTCTTCCTGCCGGAGCGAGGACATGCATTTATACAGCTGCTGCTGATAATGTGATTAATCTCTGATAATTTACTGGCCCGAGGCCAAACACACACACACACACACACACACACACACACATTCACACAGTCAGCAAGGATAGATGCACATTGTTCCTCTGGGAACGCGGGTTCAAGGCCGTCCGGAGGGCATTGAGGCGATTTATGACCTGTAGGAAACACAAATCTGAATGTTTCTCTGTGAAAATGTCAAAAGGATTTTGTCCTCTTTAACCTTTTTGTCTGCTTTAAACTCAACAACACGAAGTCAAAATGGACGGTAAGATTTTAAAGTGCCCTATTACACTATTTCAAATGTCCTAGTGTTGTCTCCTTCAACAGGTTCTCATGCATCCAAGGTGAAAAACACTTGAAGTCTCTCATGATCTCCACTGCAGCATCAGCTCTTTTCTCTCAGCGTCTGAAACGCTTCATTTGAAGATTCAGTCTCTCTAAGCCCCGCCTCTCTGAGAGCTGCTCTGCTGTGATTGGCTCATTATCATATCTGAATCTCAGCTCTTGACACACAGAGATGTGAACAGCAATGATGGTGTGGGTTAAACGTATCAATCTCAGCAGAAAACAGCCTTTCCACATGAACAACACCAACCAAACTCTTCCAGTCTCAGACACAAATACAGTGAGTGAGAGCGGGGCCAAGAGCTGTTCAGCCAATCACGACCAGAGGCGGGCCTTATGTTAATTAGTTATAAATGTAGAAAGTGAGATTGGAATTACTGACCAAAACAACATGTATCTGCACTCTTTTTCCGACCTTTAACATTCAAAAACATCTTTAATAATATGCCATTTCCAAAGCCATGTTATACTCGAAATAATTCCCGCAGTGGTTTCCAAAAGCATTCATGTCTGGTCAGCACATCATGACTGCTGCACACACACCTTCAGCTGGAGATCATGAACAAACTACATGTTTATGAAAGCGTGTCACGGCGCTGCGGTGTGTTTTACAGTTAATGACGTGCCTTCATCTTCACACCAAGCTCTGGAATTTCCTGCCTTCTCTCTGGTTTATAATGCTGTTAACTTTCCCAGTTTATTGGGAGCGAGCTGCCGTGGGATGTGCTGTTGAGTTATACGTCGGGCCACGTCTGTCTGCTGTAGGCCTGATCTGAGATGGAGAGATCATCATGAAAGAGAGGAGGAGATGAGCAGGCCTTAAATAATGAGGCTGAACAGCTGGGGTCAGACTGCCTCACAGCGGCTCTCCTGGGGCATTTTAGCAAGATTTGCGTGCATCTGCCCGAAACACACAACAGGACATTTAGGAGGCA
>CM040932.1:47709039-47721539 GCA_023029165.1 Gobiocypris rarus
GTAAAAAGTCATTAGTTATTTACCATTTTTAACTAAAATAGAAAACCTTTAATGTGTTCTGGGTGTTAATTTCCATGGCAACAGTGTTTGGTGGCTTGAGATTGCAAACTTTGAAATAGTTTTGAAACGATATCATTATCATCTTTGTGTAAACTCTGTGAGAACGATGATGGCATGCACACAAGCATCACGTGTTTAGTCTTGTGCGGGCTGGACGGAACAACAGAGAACCCAAGAGCAGATCAGTTCAAACTGTATTTATTTGGACAAAAAGTAAAGTAAAAGGAAACAATATTTAATTGGGCAGCCGAGCTGCCAAGCAAGGGGAAATAGCTGATGACGTAATCCAAGGACAGGCAAAAGTCAGCAACAGGTAGACAGTCCAGACAGGCCACAATGCAAGAGGCCAACCCAGGAGAGTGGTCAGGAGGCAGGCAGGTTCAGGACCAGCAAAATGACACAGTCCAAAGTACCGGGCAGAGAATAATCCCAGCACAGGTACAACCTCAATCACACAAGGCAAAATCCAAAAGGAGATGAGAGAACTGGGCTGCAGGACTGGACCAGACTAGTAAAAACAGAACCGGATCAAAACTTGACAAGGCAAAAATAGATTCACATATGTAAGGCTGGAGCATGACAGAAAAACAGTCAAAACACTCTGGCAGAGAAGGCAGATAAGGAAGGAAGCTAAATAGTGTGAGAAATTAAATGAGAGGAGAAACAGGTGAGAGAGTTGTGCAAGAGCCCTGATTATAATGCAGCGCAGCTGCTGCAGGCATCAAGAGCGGGAAACTTAAATGGAGAGACAGGTAAGAGTTGTGCACAGTAGTGCTGATTAAGAATACAGCACAGCTGTGGTGCAGTGGAAAACTACAGGGAAACATGAATGAGAAAAAGCAGGATGAGCAATGATCAAACCCGAGTCCTGACAGTACTCTCTCCCCAGGAACGCCCAGGCGCCCTGGGTTGAGGAGCAGATCGGTGGAAATCGCCGATCAGCGAAGCGGTCCAGGATGTCCCGAGTCGGGACCCAACATCTCTCCTCCGGACCGCACTCTCCCAATCAACCAGATACTGGAATCCCTTCCCGCCTTCTGCTATCATGATCTTCCTGACAGTGAAGGCAGGAGTGCCTCAACCATCAGGAGGGGAGGGGAGAAGAAATAGAAGTAGAGGGGGAAACAGAGGAACGAATAAAGGGTTTGATGCAGGAGACATGGAAGACGGGGTGAACATGATGAAAGGGGTACGGGAGCCGAAGCCGCACCGCCACCGGACTGATCACCTTGACAATAGGGTATGGCCCAATGAACCGCGGTGCCAACTTCCTAGATGGCACCCTAAGAGGCAGGTCCCTAGTGGAGAGCCACACCCTTTGTCCACAGATATATTTAGGTGCTTCAGCCCGACGGCGATCCGCCAATCTCTTGGTGCTCCTGGTTCGCAGCAGCACCTCCCTGGCCCGCCTCCAGGTCCGCCGGCATCGATCAATGAATGCCTGAACCGAGGGAACCGCAGCTTCGGGACCTTGTGAGGGAAACAGAGGGGGTTGATAACCAAGACAGCACAAGAAAGGAGACAATCCAGTAGACGACACCGGCAAGGAATTATGTGCATACTCAGCCCAGGTGAGTTGCTGGCTCCAGGATGAGGGACTGTGAGAAGCAAGACACCGGAGAATCCGCCCAAGATCCTGGTTTGCCCGCTCTGTCTGACTGTTGGTCTGTGGATGGAATCCCGACGACAGACTAGCAGTAGCACCAATCTGTCGACAGAATTCCCTCCAAAAGTGAGAAACAAACTGGGGACTCTGTCGGAGACCACGTCCTCCGGAAGACCATGAATCCGGAAGACATGGTCCACGACCACCCGAGCAGTCTCCTTGGCTGAAGGGAGTTTGGAAAGGGGAATGAAATGAACCACCTTAGAAAACCGGTCCACCACAGTGAGAACCACGGTATAGCCACTGAACTCCGGTAACCCTGACACGAAGTCCAGTGCAATGTGGGACCAAGGACGGGATGGAATAGGAAGGGGTTGGAGTAGACCAACGGGCCTAGCATTACCAGACTTGTTTTGCGCACATACAGAGCAAGAAACCACAAATCGATGGACGTCTCCCCCCATGCCCCGCCACCAAAAACGCTGGCGAATAGCAGCCAGCGCTTCTCTCACCCCTGGGTGACACACTAACCTGGATGAGTGGCACCACTCCAGAACCCGCGTCCGGACTGACTCCGGAACAAACAACTTGCCCACTGGACAATCCCTTGGCGCCTCTGTTCCCAACTGGGCCCGCCTGACACGCTCCTCGATGCCCCAGGTGACGGACCCCACCACACAACCAGGAGGAGAGGATAGTATCTGGTGGCACCACGCCCTCCGGGCAGAGAACTGACGTGAAAGCTGGCCAGGCTTACCATTTTGGAACCCGGCCGGTAAGACAGGCAGAAATTAAAGCGACCAAAAAAGTGCCCAGCGGCCTGTCTGGAGTTCAGCCGCTTAGCCGCTCTGATGTACTCCAGGTTCCGTGATCAGTCCAAACCAGGAACGGCTCCACTGACCCTCCAACCAGTGGCGCCACTCCCAGTGCCAGGCGCACGCCAACAACTCACGGTTGCCGGCGTCGTAGTTCCGCCTCTGTGGGTGTCAACCGTGAGAAAAATAAGCACAAGGATGTAACTTGTGATCATGAGGGGACCGTTGGGAGAGAACTGCTCCGACGCCTACTTCTGATGCATCGACTCCACAAGAAACTGTCTAGAAGGATCAGGAGTAATTAGAATAGGTGCTGAAGAAAACGCCTCTTTAGTTCATTAAAAGCAGCCTGAGCTGCTGGAGACCAGCAAAAGGGTTTTTGTGGAGGTCAAAGCAGTCAGAGGAGCCGCCACCTGACCGAAATTACGAATAAACCTCCGATAAAAATTGGCAAAACCGATAAAACATTGTAATGTCTTTCGCTATCAGGTGTCGCCAATCGGAGACAGCCCTCACCTTCGCAGGGTCCATGCGGATCCTCCACCGAGATGATATGACCCAAGAACGGAACTGACTGGTTATGAAATGAACACTTCTCCGCTTTAGCATAGAGTTGGTTCTCTAACAGCCGCTGCAGTACTCGCCTGACGTGCTGGATGTGTACCTGGAGAGAACGAGAAAATATCAGAATGTCATCCAGATACACAAAGACAAATTGGTTGATCATGTCTCTCAGCACGTCATTAATGAGAGCCTGGAAGACGGCTGGGGCATTAGTTAGTCCAAAGGGAAGGACCCTGTATTCAAAATGCCCCATGGGAGTGTTAAATGCCGTCTTCCATTCATCCCCCTTTCTGATCCGAACCAAATGGTAGGCATTGCGGAGATCCAACTTCGTAAAGTACCTTGCCCCCTGCAAAACCTCAAAGGCTGAAGACATCAAAGGTAGAGGATACCTGTTCTTAATAGTGATGTCATTCAGCCCCCGATAGTCTATGCAAGGACGCAAAGAGCCATCTTTCTTCTTTACGAAGAAGAACCCCGCCCCTGCCGGCGAGGAAGAGGGACGAATGACACCGGCTGCCAGAGACTCCGACAGATAACTCTCCATGGCCGCCCGTTCAGGAGCAGACAGGGAGAATAACCGTCCTTTGGGCGGAGAAGTGCCAGGGAGGAGATTGATGGCACAATCATAAGGACGGTGCGGAGGAAGGGATGTGGCCCGGGACCGACTGAAGACCGCCCGCAAATCATGATAGACCTCAGGAACTCGAGATAGATCACCAGGCTCCTCCTGCGACACAGGGAGAGAAAAGACAGGAGACAAGGCAGACACAAGACAATGGGCATGACAATAAGAACTCCATGATAAAATTGAATTCTGACCAATTAATATGCGGGTTGTGTGTAGTAAGCCAAGGGTGTCCTAAGACAATAGGGGCAAGGGGAGAATGACAGATAAAAAAAACCAATTCCTCCCTGTGGTTACCAGAAGCGACAATGACTAAAGGAACAGTGGTATGAGAAATAGTGGCGAGTTCTCTGCCATCAAGAGCATGAGCCGTGAGAGGGGGAACAAGAGCCTGAAAAGGAATGCCTCCCAGGTGAAATCCATGAAATTTCCCTCAGCCCCTGAGTCCAAGAGAGCAGATAGATGAAAATTAGCACCTTGGAGCACTACAGAGATAGGTAGCATGGACCGGGAACCTGCAGACGGGGTTGTAGAGGTAGCGCTCGCCAGTACCCCCTTAACTACTGACGAGCACTGGCTTTTGCTGGACAGGTGGCCGCAAAATGCCCCGGCTTCCCACAATACAGGCACAACCTTTTGGCAAAGCGCTGTTGTTTCTCCGTAGCAGATAGATGATACCTGCCTAGCTGCATAGGTTCAGGAGATGGTAGATGAACCAGAGCATCGGGAGCCATCCCGGCAGGAGCTGTATCCTGGAATGATGTGGGCACGGAGGAACGAACTCTACGACGGAGGTCCCGCCGATTGTCCAGTCGAATCGCCAATTCAACCAGCTTGTCTAAACCCTCAGGAAGTTCACGTGCATAAACCTCGTCCCGTATATCCTCTGCCAGTCCCTCCGCGAACCTGGCCGCCAGGGCTTCATCGTTCCACCCACTCGATGCAGCCAGAGTACGGAACTCGACTGCAAAATCTGCCACTGAACGCCTACCTTGCTGAAGGGCTGCCAAGAGCCGAGATGCTTCTTTACCAAGAACCGACCGATCAAACACCTTCATCATTTCCGCCTTGAACAATGAAAATTCCTTGCAGCAATTAGCCTCCTTGGACCACACAGCCGTGGCCCATTCCCGAGCTCGTCCGGTGAGGAGGGAGATAACAAAAGCTACCTTTGAAGAATCCAAGGCATAAGTGGTGGGTTGTAAAGAAAAAACCACCTCGCACTGGATGATGAAAGGTCGGCACATAGTGGGTTCACCAGAATAAACAGGTGGGTTGTTAATCCGCGGCTCGTGGATGGTAGGAACACACGTTCAGTGGCAGGCGGCTCAAGGTCGCGGTCCTTTGCATCCTGGAGACAGTATCCGTAAGCTCGGTGACCTGGCGCATCAAGGTGTCAACGGCATGGTGTGCTGCTGTGAGCTCCTCCTGGTGACGTCTAAGCATAGCACCCTGGGTCCATTCTGGCCAGAGTGTGATGTGAGGGCTGGACAGAACAACAGAGAACCCAAGAGCAGATCAGTTCAAACTGTATTTATTTGGACAAAAAGTAAAGTAAAAGGAAACAATATTTAATTGGGCAGCCGAGCTGCTGCAAGCAAGGGGAAATAGCTGATGACGTAATCCAAGGACAGGCAAAAGTCAGCAACAGGTAGACAGTCCAGACAGGCCACAATGCAAGAGGCCAACCCAGGAGAGTGGTCAGGAGGCAGGCAGGTTCAGGACCAGCAAAATGACACAGTCCAAAGTACCGGGCAGAGAATAATCCCAGCACAGGTACAACCTCAATCACACAAGGCAAAATCCAAAAGGAGATGAGAGAACTGGGCTGCAGGACTGGACCAGACTAGTAAAAACAGAACAGGATCAAAACTTGACAAGGCAAAAATAGATTCACATATGTAAGGCTGGAGCATGACAGAAAAACAGTCAAAACACTCTGGCAGAGAAGGCAGATAAGGAAGGAAGCTAAATAGTGTGAGAAATTAAATGAGAGGAGAAACAGGTGAGAGAGTTGTGCAAGAGCCCTGATTATAATGCAGCGCAGCTGCTGCAGGCATCAAGAGCGGGAAACTTAAATGGAGAGACAGGTAAGAGTTGTGCACAGTAGTGCTGATTAAGAATACAGCACAGCTGTGGTGCAGTGGAAAACTACAGGGAAACATGAATGAGAGAAAAAGCAGGATGAGCAATGATCAAATCCGAGTCCTGACAAGTCTATAGGCAAGCGCGTCTGAATATGTGCGTAGGCACGTAGTTTTTCTTTACAAAATGACCAGGATAATGCAGCCTAACAATCATTGAATAATATAAATTGATAATGTCCTGTGTGTATGCCATAGAAAAAAGATTAAAGTCTAGATTTAAACTGACAGAGTGTGTCTGCTTCCCGAATAATGCTAGGAAGACTGTTCCAGAGTTTAGGTGCTAAATAGGAAAAGGATCGACTGCCTGCAGTTGATTTTGATATTCTAGGTATTATCAGCAGGTCAGAGTTTAGAGACCGCAGTAGACGTGATGGAGGATAATGTGTTAAGACCTCACTTAAGTACTGGGGAGATAAACCATTTAGTGCTTTGTAAGTAATAAGCAAGATTTTAAAATGTATGCAATGTTTAATAGGGAGACAGTGCAGTGTTGACAGAACCGGGCTAATGTGATCATACTTCCTGGTTCTAGTAAGAACTCGAGATGCTGCGTTTTGGACCAGCTGGAGTTTGTTTATTAAGCGAGCAGGGCAACCACCCAGTAGAGCATTACAATAATCTAGCCTTGAGCTCATGAACGCGTGTATTAACTGTTCAGCATTTTGCATTGAGTGCATATGTTGTAATTTAGAGATATTTTTAAGATGGTAGAATGCAGTTTTACAGATGCTAGAAACATGGCTTTCAAACGAAAGATTGGTATCAAAGAGCACACCCAGGTTCCTCACTGACGACGAGGGCTTGACAGAACAGCCATCGAGGGTTAGACAGTGTAATTTAAACTCAGATACAGTTTTTGTTTTGTATGCTCGCGAATCCTTTCATTAAGACAAAGTGTAGACATTATATAAAGTAAGAGATACATTGATTATAAAGTGAGATTGTGATGAACTAAGATGAGTGACAGCTTTTGAGTGATTATAAAGGGGCCGCGCTTTGTAGGCAATATGTTATCAATTCAGAATTTTAAAAAACTTTTGTATAATGCTCGCAGTGTAGAGACATTAGAAAGGGATCAAAACAATATTTGTATTAATATTATTATTAATTATTCATGTATAGTTATATGAAAAAGTTGTGCAGATTTATCACTTGCAGGCGGTGCTGACGTGGTCCAGTGAAAACACACTGTAAGAACTTTATGGTTTGCCATTTTTTGGTGGAAAGAGTGTGATTTCTCTGTATTTTCATAGTTTAGGTTTCTGCATGAAGTTTGCCAGTTTCTTACAGCATTTTATCACCAGAGTAACATTATTTTGCCAGGGCCTGCAGAAAGTAAAGATCAGCTCCAGACGTTTAGTCTTTAAAAAAAAAGTAAATTTCTTGGCTGGAGAGCGCAGGCTTTATATTTAAGGGAAATGGTCGTTTTTGTTTGAGTAAAAGCGACGGGCCTTAGAGATCTTTTTGAGCAGCTCTTGGATGGCTTTTGGAACGATGAAATCAAGTGTTCGGTTCTCACAGAACCGGCTGATAAAATTTAAGTGCAGGAAAGATGGTGTAAAAATCACAGTTCATGTGTAAGTAAAACTACACAGACTTTCATATAGTTTTCCAGCTGTTTAGCATCAGCATATCTGCCTGTGTGTTTGTCCTGTGGCTAAATCACATCAGATTCAGCCTGATGCCTCTGTCCTTCTCTTTTACCTGTTTAATCGATTATACTATTGCACGTATTCATGTTTTTGGAGTGCTCTTAATCCCTTTGAACTTCATGAAATATGTGCCATTTAAACCAAATTCATATTTGATCAAACGTTCCTTCAGTAAGTATGTGTGAACAGCCGTCTGGTGTGTTTCAGCAGAATTGAGCTGGATTGCAGTAAACCTCTGCCGAATCCATCTCTCCTTAAACAGGTGTCGTTAACACAAAGAGCTTCATTGGCTTGTGCTCGTTCTGTGTGAGGCTTGAGTTCAGGTCGTTTCTCTGAGTGAGTTCTCCACTAATGGCTCGTGAATGATCTCGCTCACGCCTGTCTGGTCGGCGAGAGAGAGCGCGTCTGTGTTTGTGAGTCTGCGGGGCAGAAGCTGTGTGTGGCGCAGCAGCGAGGCGTTTCGGCTGTGAAGCTGCTGTCTGTGGGTCAGTGAGAACACCTCACCTGCTCGTGTGTCGTCCACAGATAAACACCAACCGTCTGTCTGTCGCTCTGTGCAGATCAGCTTTTAATAGCCGTAAATCCTGTTAACATTTGGGGTTCTGCTTAAACAGAGTACACTGCAAACATTTCATTTTCACTTCCTCAGTATTTTTGTCTTGTTTTCCATTACAAATATCTAAACATTCTTAAATCAGGACTAAAACAGCAGCTCAAAACAACAAAAAGGAACGAGTGGACAGGCAGACGGATAGATAGACACTGTAGATAGATAGATAGATAGATAGATAGATAGATAGATAGATAGATAGATAGATAGATAGATAGATAGATAGATAGATAGATAGATAGATAGATAGATAGATAGATAGATAGATAGATAGATAGATAGATGATGGATAGATTGATAGATAGATAGATAGATAGATAGATAGATAGATAGATAGATAGATAGATAGATAGATAGATAGATAGATAGATAGATAGATAGATAGATAGATAGATAGATGATAGATAGATAGATAGATAGATAGATAGATAGATAGATAGATAGATAGATAGATAGATAGATAGATAGATAGATAGATAGATAGATAGATAGATAGATAGATAGATAGATAGATAGATAGATGATGGATAGATAGATATATGATAGATAGATAGATAGATAGATAGATAGATAGATAGATAGATAGATAGATAGATAGATAGATAGATGATAGATAGATAGATAGATAGATAGATAGATAGATAGATAGATAGATAGATAGATAGATAGATATATGATAGATAGATATATGATAGATAGATAGATAGATAGATAGATAGATAGATAGATAGATAGATAGATAGATAGATAGATAGATATATGATAGATAGATAGATAGATAGATAGATAGATAGATAGATAGATAGATATATGATAGATAGATAGATAGATAGATAGATAGATAGATAGATAGATAGATAGATAGATAGATAGATAGATAGATAGATAGATAGATAGATAGATAGATAGATAGATAGATAGATAGATAGATAGATAGATAGATATATGATAGATAGATAGATAGATAGATAGATAGATAGATAGATAGATAGATAGATAGATAGATAGATAGATGATAGATAGATAGATAGATAGATAGATAGATAGATAGATAGATAGATATATGATAGATAGATAGATAGATAGATAGATAGATAGATAGATAGATAGATAGATATATGATAGATAGATAGATAGATAGATAGATAGATAGATAGATAGATGATGATAGATAGATAGATAGATAGATAGATAGATAGATAGATAGATAGATAGATAGATAGATAGATAGATAGATAGATAGATAGATAGATAGATAGATAGATTCCACAGTAGTTTTGTAGAGGATTATGCAGTTTTGAAAATGATTATTGTTTATATCTGTTGATTGTGTATTTCGGCAGGCGGCTCCTTTAAGAAGGTTCTACAGGAAGTCATGGTGGGAGTCCAGGAGGGGTCAAAGTTCAGCTGTAAAGTTGAGTGCATTTGCAGAAATGACTTAATTCCACTTTTAATCCCACTCATCCGTGACCATCCAAACCGCTCAGATCATGTGACGCCAGCGTTCGCTGTAATGATTTCCACTAATCATTTGCCATTATGTAATCATCTTTATTAGCTGATTGAGACCCACCTGAGGGATTTGAGCGCAGATTTCTTATGTCTACATCTGTGGAGCTGAAGCATATCAGTGGAAAAATATGACTCAATGACTGTGTGTCGTTTGTGTGGAGCAGGAGCTACATGTTCAAAAAGAGCAAGTGTAAGTGCATTCTGGGTAATGTAGGCTCCCTCTCATGTGTATTAGGGCTTCTGCTTTATGGCTAAACAAGACGTGAGAACCTGTCTGTGTTTTAACCATATGAATATGAGCCATCAGGGTCGTTTCTGAGCGCAGATATGATTTCACCTCCGTTTGCCTCTGATACTCCCTCAGTTTAACTCCACAGTCTGAACAAACCCGACCTCACGGAGAGGAAAATATATTTTCACGCCATCTCTGCGAGAGCTGACATCAGGGAGCGCTTGAAATCGATTGTGTTCTTTAACGCTCAAAACAGCCTCTATGAGGCGGAGCTAGACGTCTCAGAACTTATTTTCATCTGCTGGAACGGCTGGAACAATCTGGTGGATTCATAATTACAAATGCAGCTCTGCTTTTTCTCTCTCATTATTTTCCTTTCCGCTGAGAAATCTATGGGGATTTATTAATCTGTGTAATTCAGAGTTTGTTCTTTCAGTCACAAACAAAAGAAACAGAGGCTAAAAAGATTAATCAAAACTCTAAACATGTTTAGAGATGGTGTGTTGGTGTGTAAGAAGTAACTTAACTTAATAGAACCTAACCAACTAACTAACTAACTAACTTTCTATCCAACTAAGTAACTTACTACTAAGTAAATTACTATCGAACAAATTAACTTACTACCAACTTACCATCCAACCAACTAACTTACCAACTAACTAACTGACTAACTAACTAAAACTAAGGACTGACTAACTAACTAACTAACTTACTATCCAAATAAGTAACTTACTATCGAACTAAGTAACTTACTACTAACTTACCATCCAACTAAGTTACCAGCTAACTAACTTAAACTAACAACTGTCTAACTAACCTAATAACTTGCCAAATAACTAACTAAAACTAACAACTACCACTAATTAACAAACTTACTATCCATCTAAGTATTTAAGTAACTTACTATCCAACTAAGTAACTTACTACTAACTAACTTACCATCTGAATAACTAACCAACCAACCAACTAACTTACCAACTAACTAACTAACTAAAACTAACAACTAACTAACCTAATACCTTGCCAACTATCTAACTAGCTAACTAACTTACTATCCAACTAACTAAACTTACTTAATTTACCAACTAAATCTAACTAAATCTAACTAACTAACTAACTAACTAACTAACTAACTAACTAACTCAAATTCATTAACTAACTAACTGACAGTAGCCAGTAGTAACGCTACTAACGTAGCTTTTTCTCCAACGAGCAGTGTGGCATCAGTGATTTGTCTAATTTATTTGAGTTAATCAGTTTTGTTTGGACAGTAACAAATTTGTACTTTGTATTGTTAATGAGTAGCCTAGTTTAGTTAAATGCTGCTGTTTATCTCAGTATTTTCCCACTTTATTTGTTGTATTGAATGAAAAATTGAAAACAACAAATCTATACATAAATAGTTTAATACAGTCACCCTTGTTTAGATCCTCGTTTTCGTTAATGCTTTACAGTAAGGTCCTGTAAGATAATGCATTAACTAACAGGATCCGTATGTATTAAGTTAATGTTATGGTAATGTTAGGAAATACAGCTGTTCATTGTTAGTTCATGTTAGCACAGGTCCATTCAATACCAAGGTAACACTTTACTTTTTTATTTGTTAACAATAGTTATCTGCATTAGTTACCACAAACTAACATCATTTATTAATCTTTGTTAATGTTAATCTCAACATTTACTAATACATTTTAAGATCAAAAGTTGTATCTCTTAATATGAGTTAATGAAGTGTGAACCAACATGAACATGAGCATTTATATTAATAACTAACATTAATAAAATTAATAATAATAATAAATTAACTAACATTAATAAAGATCATCAATAAAACAGATACTAACTTTTGAATTGAATAATTTACCTAGATTAATAAATGCTTTGGAAGTAGTTTCCCTCTTAGTTAATGTTGACTAATGTAGTTAATAGAACCTTATTGCAAATGTCTTGTGGCAGATAAACACTGTTGATGCCAATAATAAATGATAATCTGATATTTATAAAACGTCAATAGTTTGTAGTGTATCTAAACTAACTCCTGTAAGAGTCACTGCAGTTCTGTGCCTGAAAGCAGAAGCTCATCTCACACTCTCAGCTCAGTTTCACTCACTTCAGTTAAACCCCTCTATTGGACATTTCTGGCTGATTTAAGCCTTATCTGCATCCTTTAGGATATCACCCCAAATATTAATCGGATTTGCCTATTAAATGATAAGACAGCAAAGAGAGGATCGATTCTGGACCGCACACAGGTGGAGATTACGGCTTTCCTGTCCTTTTGAAAAGGTCCCATAAGCTGCTCACCGTAAAGACATATAGACTTCAGACAGACTCAGACTTCAGACACTATAAAATCAAAGTGTTCTGAATCCCACAGGAACTCTGAGAGTCTTTACCATGCAGATGGATCCATATCGGAGCCCAGCAGACGGCATACGGGACAAAAGACACCTGGAGAACTTCTCAAAGGAAGAAAAGAAGAAACTTTAGCAAACTTGAGAGCTTGTGAGTTTCACTTCTGACATGGCAGAAAACGTCCATTCGTTTCATGAAAAATTCCAGCTCATATTTCACCCCAAAATCAGCAGAAAGAAATAAGAAGATTATTTTACTGAAAAGTAATCATTAGTGTGATGCAGTTTCACAAATCTCATGTGAAAAAGTGTTCCATATC
>CM040932.1:47726539-47782707 GCA_023029165.1 Gobiocypris rarus
AATCAAATGGTTGTCTATGGAGAAACTGGCATCCAGGCAACACATAAGAGATCGATCCCGACTGGCAACATCACTACACACACTTTAGCAGCGTGGTCGTGAGTGTGTGCAGGGAAATTCCTCAAACCCCGTTTGTAGTGTGGTCCTGAGAAATCATTGTTTGAAGGGTTATCTGGCACTTCTCCTTACCCCTACCACTCCAGCAAAAAAGAGAGACACTACTACCCCTTCACATGAACGCGCAAAACGAAGAGGTAGGAGAAAGGGAGGGGTTAAGGGGTAGAAATGGGATTGGGCAATAAACTCAACACAGGGTGTACACCGATCAGGCATAACATTATGACCACTGACAGGTGAAGTGAATAACACTGATGATCTGCTCCTGTTAGTGGGTGGGATATATGAGGCAGCAAGTGAACATTTTGTCCTCAAAGTTGATGTGTTAGAAGCAGGAAAAATGGGCAAGTGCAAGGATTTGAATGAGTTTGACAAGGGCCAGATTGTGATGGCTAGAGGACTGGGTCAGAGCATCTCCAAAACTGCAGCTCTTGTGGGGTGTTCCCGGTCTGCAGTGGTCAGGATCTATCAAAAGTGCTCCAAGGAAGGAACAGTGGAGAACCGGCCACAGGGTCATGGCGGGCCAGGCTCATTGATGCACGTGGGGAGCGAAGGCTGGCCCGTGTGGTCCGATCAAACAGACGAGCTACTGGAGCTCAAACTGCTCAAGAAGTTAATGCTGGTTCTGATAGAAAGGTGTCAGAATACACAGAGCATCGCAGTTTGTTGTGTATGGGGCGGCACAGCCGCTGACCAGTCAGGGTGCCCATGCTGACCCCTGACCCCGCCGAAAGCACCAACAGTGGCACGTGAGCATCAGAACTGGACCACAGAGCAATGGGAGAAGGTGTCCTGGTCTGAGGAATCACACAGGTGATACTTGAATGAAAACATGAGTTGCTGTGGGATTGTGGGATAGCGTATGCGAATGGCTGTGTAATATAAAGCCTCCAGTATGGCTGCTTCGCCTGAATCGACCTTCATTACCTCAGAACTGAGACCAGAGCCATGGTATTCATCTCAGTCCAACAAAACAAATGTTTGAATTAAACAAATGATTATTGGAAACATTCATGTGTTGACAGTGACACGGCCCAAGCCTGACAGTCTCTGATCTCCGGAAATTATTCATGAGTGTACGCAGATTATAGAAAGGCAAATTTGAGGGAAGAGTTCATCTGCGACTGACGTGATGAATTCATCAGAGGTCAAAGGTCCGCCATGACTCATACAGGAATGAAGGAACTGTTCCTTTAAATCTAACAGGATGTTCAGTGAGTCACGTTTTCGAACAGATTCATATTCTCTTCCAAGTCTGTGAAAGGAGAGTATTTCACTGTATTTACTCCATGTTTTATTATTGGCATTTACTGAACATTCAGCAAATCATTCAGGGACATTTATATTGCCTGTCTGAACAGACACTGGGAAACTGCATTACACTTTCCATCCGTGTGTTTTATTCACAGAGGGATCCCATAAAACAACATTAACGGCTCATCTGTTATGACTAAATACCTGCACCAGCCTTCAGACTGAGGCCAGCTTAACAACTTCTGTATATTATACTATACAGTATTGTATAATGTTATATTATATAATTTAATAATATTATATTAATTATATTATTTAATTTTATATTATTGTCATTAGATTATATTATTTTTGTAAATTATGAAGAACAATAACATTAATGTGTATTAAATAAATTTTGATTGATATATGCCAATTGTGATTAATGTGTGTGGTCAAATTTGTTTAAATGTCCCTACAATAATGTATTTAAAAGGGGGGTGAAATGCTGTTTCATGCATGCTGAGTTTTTTACACTGTTAAAGACTTGGATTCCCATGCTAAACATGGTCAAAAATACTCCTTCCGGTTTCTCACAAGTTTCGGAAAGTTTTTTTTTCGAGTATGGGTCTGTGTGATGTTAAATGGGGTGGAATTTCCTTGTATCGTATGGGCACTTCTCCTGGAAGAGCACGCGCACGACCAGAGCGGGAGAGCAAATGCACGCCCATAAACGCGCTTTTCTCGGAAAGGCCGGCTGCACTGCAGTCACAGGACTTCACGAAATCAACAATCTCACCAAAGAAGTGTGTTTTTGATGGAGTGGTCCCAATGATAAAGGTTCATGGTCGTGCATTGGAAGCAGGTGGCGAGTAAAACTGCTTCAGATGTGTGTTTAAATACATTTGTTTAGCTGACCACTATAGGTGTTGAACAAAATCAATTATTTCATATTAAACCTAGGCTAGGCGCCGTTTACACAAAGCACACTTCATTCACATTAATTTTCTGTGACAATATGCAGTAGTCTAATGCACAAAACCGTGCCGCTTGCTACTGCTAACGTTTAGTTGCATACAATAATCCATAAACCACATAATGTCCTCATAAACCATGAGTAAACACACACACATGTTGACAAGCCGCTAAGCTAATACAGTTACAGTTCATACCACATAGAGACGTCCTGCTGCAGTCTCTGTCGCTGCTGCTCCTGTTCAGTTTCAGCCTCCGGATCAGATTCTGGATCATATATGTATGGTTGAATCTGATCATGGTTTATAACTTTTCTTTTCCACGTTTAAGGATGCCACAGCTTTCAGAGGCTCTCAACGCAGTAGCTGCGCGCGCTCATGGCTCTTTAGCTCCGCTCACACGATATGCCGTTTTTTTCCGGAAAGACTCGGAACAGCTCATCTTTCTTTTATAAATATAATAAAACTAAAATGAAGGGTGCAAAACTACTCTATAGATACTCAAGATTGACATGAGATTGACTGAAACTGAGTGCCCCCTAAATAGAGAAATATAATTTTTAACTGTGCACTTGGGTCCATTCTGACCCAGAAGACATACATAATATATGTCGAAAATTTTCCCCCTGATATAACCATTTAAACTATGTGTGTGTGTGTGTGTGTGTGTGTTTATGAGTGTGTGTGTGAGTGCATGTATGCGTGCGTTTGTGTGTGTGTGTGGAAAGTGTTTGGTTGTGGTTACCTCATGGCTCAAGCACGGCAGTGATTCATTGCTCAGATCTCTCTGGTGATGTCAGCCTCTCTTTCTCTTGTGCTTTGCTGTGGTTTATAAAGTTCAGCTTGAGCAGCAAATACAGCACAATCTGTTTCCAGTCACAAGAATCAGTAGCTTCAGATTTATAAAGTTAAACCTCGTCCTCCTGAAACAACAAATCCTCCTCTGACGTCTCGGCTTTATGAATGCAAATTTGACATTCGGCGTCAATAATATTGCTCTGAAAACTGTTTTTCAAGCAAATAAGTGGTGTGTGTGATGCTGCCAGGAGAGTTTGGTGTGGGATATCACAGAACAATAGTGCTGACAACATTAGAGCGCTTTATTTACGAGGCTGTAGAGCCTAAAATACGATCGTCCGCTCACAACAGAATGATGTTATTCACCCACAGGACCAGATTGAGTTTTTCTTTCGCTGCGACTAAATCTGCCATCAAACCTTCAGTGATGAACTGTAATAAATCCAAACATGAATCTCATCTATATTTGTGATTGTGGTCACTGAAATTAACACTTGACGCTAGATGAGAAATACATAACTGTGAATAACCTTCTGGTCCTTATTAAAGTAATTTCCTTTGAGTGTGACAGAACACATGATCCTAGTTTCAAACACTGATGTGTTATCATGACCCCAAACGGGACAGTGTTGACGGGACGCAGGCATGCGTGACGTTTGCATGGAGCTCTTGGCAGGGCCTCGTTTCTGAACTGTCAGGGGTTTCTATGTGAATGAGCCTATGAGCCTCACGTGAAGAGAAGTGCTTTACCACCTCAGAGAAAACCAATGCCAGAGAACGGGGACGTGAAGGAGAGACATACAGAAGCTCTCAGTCTCGCGGTTTAAGGTGTTTTTACAGCTCTCTTCTGCTCGTAGCAGGGCAAGTAAAAGGTGTTTTAATTAGTGAGGTCTGGGGGAAATCATACACTTCTGGCGGCCGTCTACACGATCAGCGGTACAACTGGTATTTCATGAATTAGTGTAGATACAAACCAGACTTTAAGGTATTGTAGTCGCACACTACAAAAAAAATTATGTTCTTCCTCTATGGCAAGCTGTTTTAACATTTAACCCTTAAAAATACTAATATCTATTTTCATGCTACTAGTACTATTTTATACTACTATCTATTCTATTAAGTACTAATACTTATCCATTAGCTACTAGCTCTTATTATTTATATACTAGTGCCTATTCTTTAGATATTACCTTTTTAAAAGATAGTACAAATTAATTTGGTACTAGTACTTATTATTAGTTACTAGTGCTTATTATTAGATTCTAGTATATATTAAATAGATACTAGTAAGTATTAATTAGTTACTAGTGCTTATTATTCGATACAAATACATATTAAATAGATACTAGTACTTATTCAGTAGTTATTAGGACATACTCATTAGATGATAGTACTTATTTAGTTACTAGTGCTTATACATTAGTTACAAGTTTTTATTCATTGGTTACTAGTGCTTATTCATTAGACACTAGTGCTTATTCATTAGACACTAGTGCTTATTCATTAGTTACTAGTACTCATTCACTAGTTACTAGTGCTTATTCATTAGACACTAGTGCTTATTCATTAGACACTAGTGCTTATTCATTAGTTACTAGTGCTTATTCATTAGTTACTAGTGCTTATTCATTAGTTACTAGTACTCATTCACTAGTTACTAGTACCTATTCATTAGTTACTAGTGCGTATTCAATAGTTACTAGTGCTTATTCATTAGTTACTAGTACTTATTCATTAGTTACTAGTGCTTATTCATTAGTTACTAGTATTCATTAGTTACTAGTGCTTATTCATTAGACACTAGTGCTTATTCATTAGTTACTAGTACTTATTCATTAGTTACTAGTGCTTATTCATTAGTTACTAGTGCTTATTCATTAGTTACTAGTGCTTATTCATTAGTTACTAGTACGTATTCATTAGTTACTAGTGCTTATTCATTAGTTACTAGTGCTTATTCATTAGTTACTAGTACGTATTCATTAGTTACTAGTGCTTATTCATTAGTTACTAGTACTCATTATTAGATACTTGTACATATTAAATAGATACTTAGATACTAGTACACTCTTAGCAATTTATGTAATTTTTACAATACATTTTACAACACATTGTATTCATGTTTTTTACTGTAAAAGCAAGCTTACCCATCCCACCACACCTGTTCCTAACTTTACCCTTAAACTTACCCATCCCACCACACCTGTCCCTAACTTTACCCTTAAACTTACCCATCCCACCACACCTGTCCCGGCCCCACTTTATATTAGGTGGCCTTAACTACTATGTACCTACATAAAAATATAAATACAATGTACTTACTGTGTTCATATTGTGTTGCAAAACACCTTTGCTGATATTGAGGTGGGATACGGGTAGGGTTAGGGACAGGTGTGTGGGATGGGTGTTTAAGGGTAGGGTTAGGATAGGTGTGGTGGGATGGGTTAGTTTAAGTGTAGGGTTAGGGACAGGTGTGGTGGGATGGGTAAGTTTAAGGGTAGGGTTAGGTGTAAGGGAAATGTCAACTTTGTAATTACAAATGTAACTACAGAAATTAATTACAGATGTAATTACATGCAGGTATATTTTTTTAAATGTAAGTACAATGTAAAAACATGTATGTACACAATAAGTACAATGTATCAAATTATTAATTAAAATGTTAGTACATCGTTGTTGAGGACACCTAATATAAAGTGGGTCCCCTGTCCCTAACTTACCCTTAACACTACACCTGTCCCTAACTTACCCATACCACCACACCTGTCCCTAACTTACCCATACCACCACACCTGTCCCTAACTTACCCATACCACCACACCTGTCCCTTACCCATACCACTACACCTGTCCCTAACTTACCCATAATACTACACCTGTCCCTAACTTACCCATACCACTACACCTGTCCCTAACTTACACATACCACCACCCATGTCCCTAATTTACCCATACCACTGCACCTGTCCCTAACTTACCCATGACACTACACCTGTCCCTAATTTATCCATACCACTACACCTGTCCCTAACTTACCCATACCACCACACCTGTCCCTAATTTACCCATACCACTACACCTGTCCCTAACTTACCCATACAACCACACCTGTCCCTAACTTACCCATACCACCACACCTGTCCCTAACTTACCCATACAACCACACCTGTCCCTAACTTACCCATACCACTACACCCATCCTTAATTTACCCATACCACCACACCTGTCCCTAACTTACCCATACCACAACACCTGTCCCTAACTTACTCATACCACTAACTTACCCATACCACTACACCTGTCCCTAACTTACCCATACCACAACACCTGTCCCTAACTTACTCATACCACTACACCCGTCCCTAACTTACCCATACCACTACACCTGTCCCTAACTTACCCATACCACCACACCTGTCCCTAACTTACCCATACCACTACACCCATCCCTAACTTACCCATACCACCACACATGTCCCTAATTTACCCATACCACTACCCCTGTCCCTAACTTTACCCTTAAAGTGACCCATACCACCACACCTGTCCTTAATTTACCCATACCACCACACCTGTCCCTAACTTACCCATACCACTACACATGTCCCTAACTTTACCCTTAAACTGACCCTTACCAGCACACCTGTCCCTAACTTTACCCTTAAACTTACCCACACCACCACACCTGTCCCTAACCTAACCATACCACTACACCTGTCCCGAACTCTACCCTTAAACTTACCCATACCACCACACCTGTCCTTAACTCTAGCCTTAAACTTACCCATACTACCACATCTTTTTCTAACTTTACCCTTAAACTTACACATACCACCACACCTGTCCCTAACTTTAGTGAATGACGTGCAGAGAGCTGGGACCAAAGCAACGAAGGCAACCATCAGGAACACACTATGTCGCCAGGGACTCAAATCCTGCAGTTTGCTAGAGAGCATTTGGATGATCCAGAAGAGGATTGGGAGAGTGTCATATGGTCAGATGAAACCAAAATAGAACTGTTTGGTAAAAACTCAACTTGTCATGTTTGGAGGAGAAAGAATGCTGAGTTGCATCCAAAGAACACCACACCTACTATGAAGCAGTGGAAACACCATGCTCTGGCGCTGTTTTTCTGCAAAGGGACCAGGACGACTGATCCATGTAAAGGAAAGAATGAATGGGGCCATATATCGTGAGATTTTGAGTAAAAACCTCCTTCCATCAGCAAGGGCATTGAAGATGAAACGTGGCTGGGTCTTTCAGCATGACAATGATCCCAAACACACCGCCCTTGCAACGAAGGAGTGGCTTCATAAGCATTTCAAAGTCCTGGAGTGGCCTATCCAGTCTCCAGTTCTCAAAGGGTGTATAACAAAGTATTGAGATGAACTTTTGTTATTGACCAAATACTTACTTTACAAATACTTATAAATCAGACAATGTGATTTTCTGGACTTTTTTTCTCACTCTGTCTCTCATAGTTGAAGTGTACCTATGATGAAAATTACAGGCCTCTCTCATCTTCTTAAGTGGGAGAACTTGCACAATTGGTGGCTGACTAAATACTTTTTTGCCCCACTGTACATTATGCTTATTTTTTGATGCAAGTACATAGCTAAGGCCACCTAATATAAAGTGGGACCAAAGAAGACATAAAACAAAGATGGTCAGGTAATATTGACAAATGTCATCATTGAACAAAAGTGGTTATTTGTTATTTTTAAATACATTGTGAAAAAAATCTGCGACACACACATAGTCATGTCTGTGTGCGTCTAAACCTTTACTCCCCCAGATTGTATTTAAAAATCAAAATTCAAAATTCTGTCTTGTTTTCCAGTACAAATATATACTCATTCTTAAATCAAGACTTACTGTAGAAGAACAATGACTGAAGATGTTAAGTGAGTTTGTGCTTAAAACAAGAACAAATATCTGGCAATGGAGTCAGAAAATAAACTTCATTCAAAGGGAAACCAAGATTTGGTAACACTTTATTTTAGTGTCCTTGTTTTTAAAAGTTCACTTCTTTAACTTTTTGTAACTTGGGCACGCCATTTTTAGAAAGGCGTTTCCTGCATGACGCGAGCGCAACGATCAAACACACCCGTCAATCGCATTTACATAGAACATTTCCAACATGACCCTCACATACTGGTGAGGTTTGTCTGGTCTTGTTTACTTTTATTATTGGATCACATACAAATATGAGTGTGTAGATCATCATTCAGAGTCCAGGAAATTATATATTTGTCCTCTTCATCCAGATGTTCATCTGTGTTTTGTGTCCAGGTAAATATTTCAGTGATGTATTTGAATAGTGATGATACTGAATATAAACAGATATAGGTTATATTCAAATAAAGCTTATAGTATATAGTTTATAGTTTATATTTAGCCAAAGTTTATTTCAGGCCAGGGTTTTTATCATGAACTAAAACTAAAATTGGAAACAAATACTAAGATTTCAGTGTAGATATATAAAAAAATGGCAAAAATTGCAAAAACTTTAACTGAAATGAAAGGAAGAGGCATATTTCCAGCAGGATAATGAGATAAAACTGTTGAGTTTGCCTCATCCAGTCGGATCTGAGAAGAATTGTTGAGGATTTTCCTGCAGTGGTTTTGTTTAGACTGGTTGTTGATTCTGTTTATAGGGGAAATATTCAGGACTTCTGCTTCCTGTCATAACTCCAGATCCGAGGCATAAGGGAGCTCTAAATCAATAGAGCTGCGGCTGGAAACCTTCCACAACATCTCGTGAGATATATATATATATATATATATATATATATATATAGAGAGAGAGAGAGAGAGAGAGAGAGAGAGAGAGAGAGAGAGAGAGAGAGAGAGAGAGAGAGAGAGAGAGAGAGAGAGAGAGAGAGAGAGACGATCACTGATTCTTGAGTCTGATCACTCTTAAAAATAAAGCTTTGTTATAGTCATTGACAATGGTT
This sequence comes from Gobiocypris rarus, assembly GCA_023029165.1. Taxonomy (NCBI): domain Eukaryota; kingdom Metazoa; phylum Chordata; class Actinopteri; order Cypriniformes; family Gobionidae; genus Gobiocypris; species Gobiocypris rarus. The sequence goes on from CM040932.1 coordinate 47,735,619, forward strand.
TCATGAAGAACCTTTAACATCCATAGAATCTTTCCATTCCACAAAATACGTCTTTATAGTGGGAAAAGGTTCTTTAGGTTATTCAAATGTTCTTCACAATGTTCTTTGGAAATGTTTCTACGGCATAGTGAGACCTACCGTGAGACCTACCTTTGGAGCCTTTTGAGAGGCTAAGCATGTTGTTATTATTCTATTAGTCTTCTTCTTCTGCTCTTGAGTCTATAGCAGCCCCATAGAACCGCTTGTGGGAAAGTTATGAAATTTGGGACACTGATAGAGGACAGTCTGAACTGTCACCACATAAAAGTTGGAGTCTCTAACTCAATCCTTCTAGCGCCACCACCTGTCCAGATTTGCACTTACATTTATAACTTTTGAACCGTAAGTCCATGTGTCCACCGTATCCAATTGTTTTCAATGGGAGCGCCACATTTTTTTTTGAATGCCATGAGCGTAACCAGGTACTGAGTGAGTATTTGAAAGTCTTTGATTAGAAGTATTTGAGTCTGTGAAATTAGATACTAGGATTCACGGATATTATGTATCATAACGAGCAAAGAGTCTCAATGGAGAAAACCCCACAAAAAAACGCTTAGTTAAACAAAACATGAAATTGGTTCTCAACACCTCAATTTATTATTTTTTTTGCTTAAAATAGTCTCCGAATGTCTTTACTCATTGTTGCAGTTGTTCTGCTGCTAGCTTCCTTCCCACATGAAAAAATACTGTAGTATATTATAGTAAAATTACTCCGTACTATAGTAAATATACTACAGTAAATTAACAAAATGTAGTAAATACTGTAATATACTACAGCTAACTGTAGTATATTTACTATAGTATGGTTCAAAAAAACTATAGTATTTACTAGAGTAATTTTACTGTAATTTTACTATAATATATTATAATATATTATAGTATTTTTTCATGTGGGTTGTTTGCTTCTGTTGTGCTCGGCCCGATAATCACTGCTTGCATATATATTAAAGAGTTTTACTTTAAAAGTAACAGGTTGCATTGATATATTATGTAAAGAATGTGACTGATGTTACATTGCAAACGTTTAGACATTGTGCTGGCCTCAGTGTGTGTGTGGCACTGTGGACTATGTATAATGGTAGGGATCTAGAAAGAGTTTCTAAGAAAACAACTTTTGATGGTTTAATGCTACAATAATTACGAACATTTGCTTTGATCGTCCAGTTTAAACAGCTGGTTTGAGTCTCTGTACAGACTTCAGAAGATACCAGGGTCAGAAACAAGCGGATGCTTTGTTTTAATGGCTTCCCGGATCACGTCGCAGGATTGTATGTTTGTTCGGAGCATTTGACCGCAGATTGTTTTATAATCGAGGCATAGCGTAATGGAGGGTTCACAAAGAAACAGTGACTGTACTGGATCTGACAATAGCATCATCACAAACCATCAGTAAATTATTTCATGATGCTTTGTCAGTAAATTACATGTTTTATGGATAATGTTATGTTTTTTTTTTGGCATATTTATTTGTATTTATGTGCAAAAAAACTTTATTAACATTATAAATTAACCTCAAGGAACCAAGATCATGTTAAATATTTAGGCCTAAATTTAAGATTTATGTATTTGAATTGCATATCAAATTGCCATTCATATATTTTGATGTAAACAAACTAATAAACTGAATGTGATGCGTATTAGTCATACATAAATTAAACGGCATAGCTTATTATTAACTATTTGCATGTAATTGATTTTATTTAAATAATCATATTTTCAAAATGCATTTATTTGAACAAGTGACGGTTCATTGTGAAAACAATTAAATATATTCAGTTAAAAAGTATGAAGATGGTGAAAATGTGACTAGCTGTGGGAAAAGCAAAAATGTATGAGACTGAAGCTAATTGGATTGATTGATGATAAATATATAAACCTGGTTATTGTGTGTTTAATACACACTCAATTTATTAACAGAAAGCCTTTGTTATGTCAAGACTGCATAATCCAAATGAATGGATGCAAAAGTATAAATCTGAAATTTAGGCCAAAATATTGAGTGTTGGTTTTAGGTTGTGAAATGGTTGTGTATGCACTGCTTCTGTCATGTTAACGTTGTCTGGGTTTTGTTTTCTTTTGTTACCTTTTTAGGTTTTTGAAGATTATTACGCCTTTATTTTGCTGTCCAGCTATACAAGATGATATGATCAGCCCGGGCGTCATGCGTCGCCGGGCGAGTCACAACACGTCTGTCCATCTGTCAGTCCATATGTGTTGAACAGGAACTGAAGGCTGGAGTTTCCTGCTAAATGAATCAGTGAATTAGACTCTGACTCAATCTACATCCGCTCATGAATGCAGACGGTGATCAGTGAAGCGGCGGATGACATTGATCAAGCTGTGCAGTCAGCAGGTTTCATGCTCTTTTCTACAAGCTACTAACAAGATGTGGTCAACTACACCGAGGCTATTTAAGGGTATCAACATATTTCATATAATTATCAGACTACACTGAAAAAACATTTAAAAATAGTAAACATTTTCTTTTGGATGTTTTTGCATGCATTTTTAAGTAAATTTTACATGTGGTATTAAGTAAACTCTACTTAACTATATTAAGTAAAATTAAGAAAGAAAATAAGCAATTTTATGTTGGCTAGTAAAAGGTTGAGTTATTTCTACTTTTACAATTCTTTTTACTTTTGCAATACTTTTTACTTAAATAATAAGTGGTTGGTCACGAAGAACATCAGATGGTTATCTGATGTTCTTCGTGAACACCGACAAAACTAAGGGCAGCAGAGAGAAAATGGCGAAAATCTAATGACCCGTCTGACCTGGGTAAATATCAATCTCTGCTCTCATCATTTTCAGATGATGTCCATGTGGCTAAATCCTCATATTTCCACAACAAAATCAACAGCACCTCTAACACACGCACACTCTTCAGAACATTCAACTCTCTCCTCTGTCCACCTCCACCACCTCCCACCACCTCCTTATCTGCAGACGACTTTGCCCACTTCTTCACAACTAAAACTACAACCATCAGCAGTCAGTTCCCACCCCCGCACACACAGGATTTTAGATCAGCCACACCCACAGCCAAACATCTTCTCTCCTCCTTCTCTACACTCACTGAGGCAGAAGTATCTAAACTTCTCCTCTCCAGCCATCCCACCACCTGCCCTCTAGATCCTATCCCCTCACACCTTCTACAAGCCATCTCTCCCACACTTCTACCAGCACTCACACACATCATCAACACATCTCTCAGCACTGGCTTTTTCCCTACCACATTCAAGCAGGCCCGGTCACCCCACTGCTTAAGAAACCCACTCTAGACACATCACTTCTAGAGAACTACAGACCTATTTCTCTCCTGCCTTACATAGCAAAAACACTTGAGCGGGTTGTTCTCAACCAGGTTTCATTTTTCCTCTCACAGTCAAATCAGCTGGACGTTAACCAGTCAGGTTTCAAAAGGGCCACTCAACAGAGACTGCATTACTGTCAGTCACTGAAGCCCTGCGGATGGCAAAAGCTGCTTCCAGATCATCAGTCCTAATCCTCCTCGATCTATCTGCTGCATTTGACACAGTGAATCACCAGATTCTTCTGTCCACCCTCTCATCACTGGGCATCACAGGGACTCCACTCCACTGGTTTGAGTCTTACCTCACAGGTAGGTCTTTCAAGGTTGCCTGGAGAGGTGAGGTATCCAAAGCACATCAATTGACCACGGGGGTTCCTCAGGGCTCAGTGCTGGGACCTCTACTCTTCTCCATTTACACTACGTCACTGGGACCCATCATACAGGCACATGGCTTCTCATACCATTGCTATGCTGATGACACTCAACTCTATCTTTCATTTAAACCAGATGACCCCACAGTAAATGGACACATCTCAAGCTGTCTGGCAGACATCTCAGCATGGATGAAAGAACACCACCTTCAGCTCAACCTGGCAAAGACTGAGTTTCTCGTCTTCCCTGCCAATCCGACTCTACAACACAACTTCACCATCCAGCAAGGTTCATCTCTGATTACCCCTCAGGGTCGGTCAGAAATCTTGGAGTAATCTTTGACGACCAGCTGTCCTTCAAAGACCACATTTCAAAGACAGCTCGATCATGCAGGTTTGCTCTGCACAACATCAGGAAGATCAGACCGTTCCTTACAGAGCATGCAACACAACTGCCCAGGCCCTTGTCATTTCTAGGCTTGACTACTGCAATGCGCTTCTGGCTGGTCTTCCATCGTGTGCAATCAAAACTCTTCAATTGATTCAGAATGCTGCAGCACGTCTTGTATTCAATGAGCCCAAAAGGGCCCATGTCACACCTCTCTTCATCTCTCTGCACTGGCTGCCACTTGATGCCCGCATCAAGTTCAAGGCCTTGACACTCGCTTATGGATCCACCACAGGCTCGGCACTGCATATTTCGACTCGCTCCTACGAGTCTACACTACCAGAAGCCTTCGCTCAGGTAAGGAGCGTGAGGCTTATGGTACCATCACAGAGAGGCATGAAATCCCTCTCCAGAACTTTTTCATTCACCGTTCCTGGCTGGTGGAACGATCTTCCCACCTCCATCCGGATGGCAGAATCACTGTCATCATTCAAAAGACAGCTAAAACTCATCTCTTCCGTGAACACTTATCATAAAAAAAAATAAAAAAACCTCTTCTCTTTTATTCCTTCCTTATTCTAGCTTAAGCTTATTCTATGTGATATCCAAAACTTGGTATTTAAGGCACTTTGCGTTTTTCGCCTATTCATGACCGATCGCTTCCTGTACTCCTATGTTGTAAGTCGCTTTGGATAAAAGCGTCTGCTAAATGCCTAAATGTAAAATGTAAATGTAATATAAGACTGAATTAAATGGCGCCCTTACAGTGTATTTTAATTTAGAAACATCTAAATAAATAACACAATAGATATTGTATAGACACCATATCTACATGATAGTAGTAACACACCTGAACACAGAGACCAATACACATTACATAACATTTTTTATGTGTCATTTTTAGTAGAAAATGAACTCCAAATGTCACAAAATGGCAAGTTATTAAACCTAACAATAAAAGTAATGATAAAACAGTGTAAATACAGCTGGAAAACAGCCCAAAATCAACCTTAATTATTCAAGCCCAGTGCATGATGGGAACACCAGTATCAGAAAAGTTGAGTAGTTTTAATTGTATTATGTTGATATTTATGCTTTGATTTCTACAAGCTTGAATTTTACTTTTTTTTCTATTTACTTCACCATAAAATCTATACTTTTCTATACTATTGTATTTTTGTTAATATTTTGAATTAGAATTTAATTTTATGTTTCATTTTCATTTCAGCTGAAGTTTTAGTAATTTTGTTTTGTTTTTGTCTTTTATTCATTTTTTTAAATGTGTATAATTTTCATTTTATTTATTCATGTATTTATTTATATATTTTATTTCAGTTTATTTCATTTAATTGTAAGTAATAAAATGTTTTTAAATTATTTCAGTTTTAGTTTACAATAATAGCTAACACAAAGTTACACAAATAAACCATAACATTTCTGAATAGAAGCGTCAAGCTGTCAAGTGATTAAAATGTTTAATATAATTAATTACATAATGTGCTGATTTATTATTCATTGAATTTATTGCAAATCATATCAGTTTTGGCAGAGAAATCCAAAAGATCATTTGAAGCCATTATTGTGTTAAATGAGAAAAGCATTGCGTAGAAAAGTAGCTTTAGAAATGTGTATTTTTTATGTCTGTATAGATTTATTAAGTATTAGTTTTTATTGATAGTTTATTTAGTTTTAGTAATTCAACTTAATGTTGTAAGTATAGTTGAAATACAACACGTTTTCTATGATTTATAATTTTTTTTTTTTTTATTGCTTTCAGTTTTAGTAAACCCTGGATGCCATTAAAATATAAACACATATAAACCAAAGAGTTTAAACTGCAGTCTATAAATATGAGAAACCTGTCCGACAATAATCATTATTTGGCAGTTCAGCTTGGTGACACGCTTTAACTTCTTTTAGTTAGTTGCTCCTCAACATTAGCACCTACACACAACTATAACATCATGTAAGTACTTTCTGAAATGAGTTTCTGTTGCTCTTCAGATGTGGACACACATGACGGAACAGACGTGCATGGTTACAAAGAAATCAAACCAGCAGCCGGAGGTCAGTACTGAACTGAAACTAACCCACAGGATGAAGGGTTGCCCGACACAAAGCGCCTGGCTCCTGCTCATCCGTCCGGTAAACTCCAGAAGGTGTGAAGGCACACAAACGCAGGGCTTATTGGCTGGCACGCGTCGACCTGGAAAACATGATCCCGCCTGTGTGTCCAGAATCCTGCCGTTCTCAGTGTTCCCATCAGAAACGCGTCTCTGCTCCAGATCTCACTGGAGAGAATGAGACAAATGAAAAACTTCACTTCCAATTTCCTTCAGCGCCGAACAAGGCTGAACCCGGACACATGCTGGTGTGTGTGTGTGCTCGTCACCGTCTGCATGGGGTTATTTTCATTTCATAAACGGAAAAAATGAAACAGAGAATATCATTATCATGAGAGACATACAGCTGCTAATGAATCAAACCTCAGTGACCACCATGAACAAAAGAACAAACTGTGTGAGTGTGTGTGTGTGTGTGTGTATATGTTTGCATATGTATTTGTGTGTGTGCAACGTGTGAGTGTGTGTGTTTGCGTGTGTGAATGTATGTATGTTTGCAAATGTTTGTGTGTGTGTGTATGTTGCGTATGTGTATACGTGTGAGTGTGTGTGTTTGCGTGTGTGTGTATGTGTTTGTGTATGTATGTGAATGTTTGCAAATGTATGCGTGTGTGCACGTGTGAGTGCGTGTTTGCGTGTGTGTGTGTATGTTTGCGTATGTATGTGTATGTGTGTGTGTGCACGTGTGAGTGTGTGTGTATGTTTGCATATGTATGTGTGTGTGCACGTGTGAGTGTGTGTTTGCGTGTGTGTGTGTATGTTTGCGTATGTATGTGTATGTCTGTGTGTGCACGTGTGAGTGTGTGTGTGCACGTGTGAGTGTGTGTGTATGTTTGAGTGTGTGCGTGTTTGCAAATGTATGTGTGTGTGTGTGTGTGTGTACTAGGGGTTGAATGACTTCCAAATTTTTAAAGTCGACATTTAGGTGATGAAAGTCGAGTCGACCTTGACTAGACGCTGATGACGTCATTAATGAACAAAATAAGCCTGACCCTTGAGCTGAGACGCGAACACGGGTTTTCTTGGCACAGGACAGCTATGGCATATGACACAGCACTGCCCATAAGCTTATTCTACAGAACAACTTTTGTATCAGTTTTTTGTCTTTCGTCTTATATTTCTCACCGATTTCTGCTCGTTCTGAATCAGATACAGATAAAGTAGCACAATAAAGATGACATGTATATGAATGCATTAGTGAGAGAGCGATTGCGTGTGAATTAATTATACTCACAGCTTCACTCTTGTAATAGTGATACTGTGAGTTTTAGGTAGGCTATGAAACATATGCTAGAACTTTTTAGTTTCTAAGCTATTTTATTGATAAATCACAGAACAGGGTTGACAATACATTTCTGCGCTGCCGAGTGGTTCTGTGTGTGGGGTGATGTGCAATGGATGCAGCACATTAGTTCAGAACGGTGATAACTTACCTTTACAATAAGCGTGCATTCTCCCGATCAATTCTGAGCAGATGGTATAATCAAACATATCTTCTGGAGAGCTCTCTGAATATGCGTTTATTTGTCATTTTTAACTGTTGGAAACAGAGCGTGCGTGTCAGGAAATGGCTTATCCTGTTGCGCCCTCTATAGGCCATCGCTGGTCGACATCAAGCTTAAAGCGTCATGGCAGACCATTAAAGTCCACTAGTCTGTGCAACCCCCCTCGTGTGTGTGTGTGTGTGTGTCACACTAGATTCACACAAAAATATAAAATATATGCCAATGGTGTCAGAAAAAATTATCTTGTTATTTTTTTTGCCTCCATTGGCAGATATTTGTTCTTGATTCTGATAAACTTTTCATAAAACAAGTCTTAATATCTAAATAATAGTTATTTTGCTTCAGTAAATGTCTTGGTGTAAGAATCTTTAGATTTTTGTGCTGTAAAATACTGAGTGATTTTTATTAGTCTGGTACGGTACAAATACTACTATTGTACAGTTGGGAGAAGTTTGTTTAATGATGTAGGATGCGGTCCCTTAAAAATACAAACAAAAGGATCAAATATTCCTTCAGGAACATGAATAATAGTGGATTATAAATAGTCACTGGTAAAACAATATGAAGGCCTTCCTGCAGAAGCCCGTTGGCACCTCAGGTTTGACAGCTCATTCATTCCTTGATTGTGTTCCATGTATTTGTGAAACTGGAGTCACAGTAATGTTTTAAGATCCAAACATCTCATTCACCCTCTTCCAGAATATTCCGGTAAGTTTACAGGCAGCCGAACATTGATGGATTTGGTGGTTTCTCTGCCGTTCTGCTCTCTGAAAACAACACTTCAGCTCTTCTGTCCTCTCCAGGGTTCTTTAAAGGGCTGCTTGACTATGATTAGACTTCTTTAACTTTAGTGAGTGTGTAAAGTCACTCAGTGGCATAGCAAGTCAGTCTCGGCCCATATGCAAAATTGAAGAGCCCCCATTTATAGACGTCCACTGTAGGGTATCAAAAAACTACCATACCAAACAATACTATAAAAACACACACTCTACCCACTCATTTTTCACAACCAGAAGAAAAAAAAAGCTCAGCCACAGCAGCGTTTCCATAACAGATCTGCGAAAAACTTTTGAGATATTTTGTAAATGTCAATAAAACCTATCGCGAAATGACAGCGTTTCCATTAACAGATGTTATGCGACTAAAACATATTTTTTTCCTCTCGTGATGTCATTCCAAAAATAATGCCATGTATGTTGGGATTATTATTCCATTATTTTTAATGGAAGGAGACATTGCCGTGTTATTCAAGCTAGGGTTGTGCCGATATAATCGTCCATCGTGATGGCTGACCGACATCACAATGGAGAAACACCATCGTGATGCCACGCCCCCGCCCCGCTGCGAGTCTTGAGAGTCGACACACACTAATCCTAGTCTCTTCTATAGACTACAGTTAACCTAAATTATTTGCAGGGATTGCTCTGTAAATTAAATTGAGAATATAACTAATGCATAATTATGCTATTTTAAATTCTGTAGTGTGTTAGTCTGTGAAAATAGCCTACCGTGTCAGGCATTTGATATTGACATTGTTAGAATCTTGTCTTTTTTACATGTCTAACACTGTACATTTAACTGAAAATATTTAATTTTGTACAAGAAAACAGCCCTTATTAATGAATTATTAGTAGCCTATTGTAGTGTCTTGGGAGATCGTGCTCGTTGTATAGCTCTATGGCTATTCTGCACTGAAGCGACAGTTCAGCCTAAAATAAACCCAGAATTCTGCGAACGTTAAAGAACTTTTGTCTGGTTAATAAATAGGCCTACCTTTGTCAAATGTCAAATCAAATTAAAGAATAAAGGTGATTCTGGTAACACAAATTTATTAAAACACAGAAAAAACAACGAATTAAGAACAAGAAAACGGGAACAACACTCAGACCACGGGATTTACATACATAGACCTCAGAACCTCAGAACGCGGGATTTACATAGGCCTAGACGATGTTTAAATTTCTATGTTTCTGGCTAGAAATACCAACATGTTCACTTTGTCTGGTTCTAATAAGCTGCGGATTGGAGTAACGACATTCCCCGCTGTGCTGAAGACCCGCTCTGATGGAGTACTGGTAGCACATATGCACAAATATTTCCATGCTAATCTTGCCGGAACGGAACGGAAACCTTTTTTCGTTCGTTTTCCACCAAGTCAGTGGGTCCTCTTCCCCATCGATGGCCATTTCCTGCAGGTACATGGTCATTTCTGACTCGACCTTTTGCTCATCAGTGAGCGTGGCTGCAGCTGCTGTGGCTGCTCTCTTCGCAAGAAGGCTGCCCAAAGACCACTTTTTTTTCTTAGGCACGGTGGCAACGCCGGCGTCTGGTTCCTCTCCATCTTCTCCAGCATACGAGGGACTTGGTGTTGGCCTTGGCAGCGACAGCGCAATCTCTCTCACAATCTCCTCCATCATTTCCGATTTTGTAGATTGAAGTTCGGGAGGTTTCATATGGTCCCCACGGTACCTTGGGTCAAGCAGTGTTGCTTTACGCATCGTTCTCTGGATGGTGTCATCACCATATCTGCCTTCCATCTGCTCCAGGATAACACGTTTCAGGTCGGCTGTAAGTTTGGAATCATCTTCTGACTGCTCCAGCACACCTTCAAAATGGGCCACCTTGTGCAGCAGTGAGGACACAGTTACGTACTTTTCTCCAGAGAGAATGTCTGTGAAGTCCGCTACTGGCTTCAGCGCGTTGTTCACAGATTCCAGAACGCTTATGTCTTGCCATGTCAGCTGGGAGTGGGCGGCGGCTTTTGTCTTGGGCAAACACACGTTTGATGGCTTGCTCCTGCTCCAGTATTCTCTCCACCATTTGCTGTTTTGAGCCCCATCGTGTTGCACAGTCCTGTCAGTAAAGACGCAGTAAATAATAAAATAGGCCTACATATTAAATAATTTAAACAATATATTATTTTTTTTACATTATTTTAAAATATTTTTTAAATAATTCGTTAGTTGTTAGTTTTAAAGATTACCGTGATCAGTGAGTGCTCAGGGAGTTTCATTTCCACTTGCGCTTTCTGCAGCTCACGTCGCCTTAGCCAGCTGTGCGAAAACGCAGCGTTGACTGCCCGGCAAACCCCGAAAGCTCGGTCTGTGCTTGCCCTCTGTTGCGCAAGCGAGTTGTTTATGGCCAGGTTCAAGTTGTGCCCAAAGCAACTTAACCAAGGCCATTTCAACTGTCGGATGGCTGCAACAATATTTGCCCCATTGTCGGTAGTTATACAGGCAATTTGTTTCTCCTGTAGTTTCCAGTCATTAATTGCCTCGCACAGTGCTTCTTCCAAATTATCTGCAGTATGGCTTTCGGGCATGAAGCAAGTTTGTAAGCATTTGGACTGCAGTGTCCACTCTTTATTTACATAATGCACTGTCACAGACATGTAGGGCATCATATTGCAGCTGGACCACATGTCCGTTGTCAGGGCCAAATATTCTACATCACCCAGCTCTTTCGTGATGTTACTTCTAACCTTGTTGAAAAGGTTTTGGATAGCCGTCTTTGAGAAATATTTCCGACCTGGCAGCTTGTACTGTTTATCAAAGGTATGCAACATGGCCTTGAATGACGGCTTCTCCACTGTATTGAACGAAACCATCTCTTTGGCCAAAACCGAGTTACGCATCTGTCAACTGCCTCCATCTGTCACTGTCGGTTTTATATTTAGTGCTTTCGCAAAAGCCCCAGTTATCGTCTGCTGACCCAGGCTAGCTTTTGCTAGGCCCAGCACGCAGCAGGCAAGGTGGCATATTCTGCTGGATGGCGAACACGCAGGTGGTCATGAAGATTGGTCGTCTGTCCATCTTTTGCGTGGATCACACATGAACAGATCTTGCACACAACTTCAGTCAGGTCCCTTGGCTGCCCACTCTCATCAGGTCTAAATCCAAAAAATTGCCATATAGGCGAAGTAGTACCCTTTTTAGCAACCAATACCAACGCCATTGTATCAAATCTTTAAAAGGGAAGCACGCTACTTTTTTCCGCTCACGTGCAACCTATTGGTAAGCCCGGATGACGAAATTATAGTTTTTAAGAAAAAAATATTTTAAGAGAAAATTAAAGTAAAGAGATATTAAAATAAAAAGTGCTTCAAAGTGCACAGTTCTTCTTAAGTGGAAGGAAGCTATTTTTCCCCTTACGTGCAAACTTTTGGAAAGCGCGGATGAGTCATTAGTTGAGTTAGTAAAATAACGAAATTATTGCTTTTAAATAGAAAAAAAAAATTATGTAAAGAGATATTAAAACAAAAATAGCTTAAAATGCACAGCTCTTCTTAAGTGGAAGGAAGCTACTTTTCCCCCTTACGTGCAACCTATTGGAAAGGCGAATGAGTCATTAGTTGGGAAATAAAATAGATAAAGTAATAAAGTAAGTTAATGAATAATAATTAAATAATAACTAATAATAACAAAATTTTATTATTTATTATTATAGATATCGCCCATCGCAATGTTTTAATGTACACATCGTCAGCTGCGATTTAGGTGACATCGCCAACCCTAATTCAAGCATTGATTACAATGAAAAGAGTGAAATGTTTGCATGTGCATGGCGGTAACTCAAAGTTGTTGTTTGTTTTTTGTTTTTTTATCATTTCGTTGTTTTTTTAATTATGCTTTTGAAATTAAAAACTTTGTGTTTCTAAAAATGACCGAGGATTGTGAGGGAAAATATCCATCCGCTACCGGAGGCTTCATCGGCCATGGGTTAAAGAAAACGTGGCCTATTTAGTTTCATAGTTAGGCCATGTTTAAATATTAGCTTATGATGTAATAAAAAATAATAATAATAATATTTCATATGTTGATTATGAATAGTGAGCAGCATGAGCAAGATAATATGCGTATGTCTGGAGACATGGAGTGGGGTCTGATATGATTTTCAACACTTCATTAGGGCTGTAGCTATCGATTCTTTTAGTAATCGAGTATTCTACCAATTATTCAATCGATTAATCGATTTTTCTTTATTAAAGAGCAATACTAAATATAAAGAGAAAAAGACAGGTATCTTAAAATTAACATTTAATTTGTTTTCTTTTTTAGAAAAATAAAGTTTTATTGCTGAAATTGCATACATTAATAACTGTGAAAATAACCCATTTTAATGCATTCAATTGCCACATTATAAAAATCTATTTCAAATTACTTTAAAAAGGAAAACATAGTTCAGTCTAAAACTAAACCTACAACCAATAAACCAAAAATAATATTAATATAATAAATAGCAATAATGCCTAAACATTGCATGTATGTTGAGCAACTTAACTTTAAAGTTCCAGCTTCAGTTCAGGCGTGACATAAGCCTTTACTGTCTTCTGAAGGCTGTGTGGCTTTGTAAGAAGCAAACAATATTGGACAGGAAGGAAACTTGAAATAAGAACAAGAGTAGAGATGGTCATACTAGAGATGATCCGCTCTAACGTCACCGAATCCGCTGTTAAAAACAAACCATCCGCTCCCGATCGTCATAAACTCAAATCCTCAGTGTAAGCGCGATGCTTTCGTCACATAATAGCTACACTGAAGTAGGTTTGCTTTAAAACAAATCTTCTTTGGCCAAATTACAAGTTTTAAATTAAAGCTGCAAGCAGCATTTAGCGGGTTCAAGCAATTGAGGCCTTTAAGCATTTAAGGACTTTAAACACTAAAATAATTAAAATTGAGAGTTCAGGTGAAAATAATCTGACAATATGTGATTTTAAATGTTATAATAGTCATTTTTAAATTTTTAGAACAAAATTTGTAATTTAACCAGCAGGTGGCATTAGAAGATAAGTGATTGGCTCACTTTCATTTGTAAATTGTCTGTATTTGATATCAAAGTATTTTTTCCATGTTAAGTCTATTAAAAGTGCTTACACACACACACACACACACACACACACACACACACACACACACACACACAAAGATATTTAAAAAGGAAGTTTTCTCTTTAAAACATGTTTAGGTATCATTGTTATTGAAATATCATAATTGCAAAAAAAAAAGTCAAATAAAACAAAGTGGTAAATCTTGACAAAAATGTGATTTGTAATGTTAGTATAATGATTTTTAAAAGTTTAAATGTGATTCTATATGAAATAAAACCTTGAAAATAACAGTATGAATGTGCCAATGAGTGGTCTTTTGGTGCCATGTGGTGGTTTTAATTGGAAATTTCATTAAAACCTGCTACTGATTTCTTTGAAATTGAGCATGTTTGTTTAGAGTCATATGTCACATGTACTTACATTCTCTGAGAAGATCTGAAAATTCATTGAGTAGTTAAAGGCTTTCAGGGACACTTGGTCAAGGCCACATATTGAAATTATAGCCATCCAAATGCAAAAGTATTTTCACATTTTTCATGTTTACACTTTTAAACATGCTTACACAAACACACATTTTGTTACAGATATAGATGTAGCCAGTTCAAAACATTTTTTTTTTTTACAAAATGTGATTGTAAATGTATAATAATGATTTTATAATGTCTAAATATGAATTAAGGAACAACGTTAGAGAGTATTAGGACAAAAATGACTATTTTAACCAGCATATGGCAGCGTAGAACCACTCATTGGCTGACTTTAATTTTAAAAGTATGTGTTTGTATTAAGGCAAATTTTCCATATTAATTCTTGTGTGTGATTACACATATACACATTTTGTTGCAGATATAGATATCTGAAATAGAAGATGGACAACAAATGGCATAGTCCCGGTTTCCCCTTTTAAAATACATTTTTCAGCTCTCATTTTAATGTAATACTATTGCAAGAACATACCTCAAGTTAATTGGTAAACTTTGACAAAATGTGATTTGTAATGATATTATAACAATATTTTAAAGTTTAAATAGGATTGAACAGTTAGCAGGATGAGCCAATGAGTGGTCTTCTGCTGCCCTATGGTGGCTTTATGGCATTTGTAGGGAATATGTAATATGTTTTTTAAACTTTTAAATGTGCTTATTTTGTTGCATATATATATATATATATATATATATATATATATATATATATATATATATATATATATATATATATATATATATATATATTTGAAATACATGATTTTGACTAAATGTGATTGTAATTTTTACACAAGTGATTTTATAATCTGAGATTAAAGTGAGTAGCATGACAAAATGACCAGCAGGTGGCACTAAAGAACCATGAATGTATAACCATGAAAGAATATGAATGAATTTGGTTTTTTGCTTAATATCTCTGGAATGCAGCCATGGAAAATTCTGAAAGTCAGGTCATAGAAAGGGCTCAATGGCCCCTATAGAATGAGACTATCCCTGAGGTCCTGGGCCAAGGGAGACCGGAGTAATGCCCGCTTAAACATGTACCTTTGGGGCTTATATCTCAAAAACGGCTTGAGTAAAACATTTGTAATTTAGCTCGATTGTAGGGCTGGATTTGCCCTTTAGAATGAGCTCTCACATGTCTTCAGACTCCTCCGTAGTCGGGAGTAATAGGCGGTATAAGCGGGGGGTCCCGCGAAGTAGCGATCCGCGAGGGGGCGTCCTCGAGGCCCGCGATCGTTGTGTTCGGGCAAGGGCCCTGAGTGGTCTTACCCACCCGAGTTTGACAGCGCTGACACTTTCCGTTCCCGAGTTATGAGCGATTTTGTACCGGAGGTGTGACGTCATTGGCGGCCGCCATTTTAAAACTCTCCCGATGGTTTTTCCCCAAAATCTCGGCGAAAACTCAACGAAAACGCCTGAAATTCATACAATTGATAGAGTTCATCTAGATGATTCAAAAATGCAAGTGCTCCCGAGATTGGTGGAGATTTTATTTTAACTTATAACTTTTGACTGGCTTCCATTTAAAATGAACCTATTGTATTTAAACAAATGCAAAAGTTCAACTTTTTTTTGATAACTATTGATCTAGAGAGTCCAGAGAATTGTACTGCTTTGGTTTTATTCAGATTGAGCGAAAAACCTAGGACTAGTTCGCAAAAATATGTTTTTAACATAATTGTGAATATTTAATGAACTATTTGATTGACAACAGTGGTTCTTGAGGCAAAGTTGTTCAGTATTAGGAGATCTATCAAATGATATCAATATTGTGTGGATATGTCAAACACCACATGATTACAGAGGTATAAACTCGTTAGCGCCAACTAGTGGCCGAGTTCTTTGAAAATTCTTACAGACCTTTAGGTCCATGAGTCAAACATGCCTACCGAGTTTTGTTCCAATTGGCCTCCATTAACCTTGTCTTATTAGTGCTCAAAATTCATTAGCCAATGGCGGCCATGTTTTTGAGATACACCAATGTCCTAATAGACTATCATGGCACTTGGGACCAAGACACGTATACCAATTTTAAGGTCAATTGACTAGCGGTCGGGTGGTTACAGCTCTTTTAACATTTATTCATGTTATAGCGCCACCAAGTGTTCAATAGTCATGTTTTTTTTTAAGTAACCAAAGAATGAACCTATACATATGTGTACCAAGTTTGGTGAAATTATGCCATTGTGTTCTTGAGTTATAGCTCTTTAGTAAAATAGGCTCCTCCCACAATGTACGTTTTGGAATCTCTTAGCAACAATAAATCGAAATTTCAGCTTTTTTTTAATATTTATTAATATTCAGATGCCAGAGAACATTTGTGCACTGGTTTGGTTCCGATTGGGCCAAAAACCAGGGACTAGTTCGCAAAAGTAGTTTTTCGACAAAATTCAAAATGGCGGAAAATTTTTCTAGACGGAAATAAAATCGGAGATATACGTTTTGTTCGCCAAGGTCTCAGCTTTCCAATGATATAAGGCACTTGAGTGTGGACTAAACGGTTTAGGAGTTATGCACCATTTCGCGCTTTTGATTGCTGTAGCGCCCCCTATTGGCCAATCGGGTCATAATTTGATAAGCTCTCCTCGATTTTTGGGCTACCATGTGGCAAAGTGTCAAGTCTCTAGCATTTACGGTTTGGTCTGCACGATGCGTTTTAGGGGAGAATAATAATAATAATAATTAAAGCTGCAAGCAGCATTTAGCGGGGTTCAAGCATTTAAGGCCTTTAAGGACTTAAAGCCTAAAAGCATCAAAAGACACCAAGGTTCATTTAGAAAGCATTTAACCACTGACATAATAGATGAAAATGACCATTTACAGCCAATAAAGGCAATTTAATATAGGATATGTATGGTTTTCAAAGCTTTTTGTCAGTTATAGTGCCACCTATGGTCTAATTTACCATGTACTAGCATAGTTTACCATGATTTACCATGTTCTAGTGTGATTTACCATGATTCACCATAGTTTACCTTGATTTACCATGTTCTTGCCTGATTTACCATGATATTCCCTGTGTTAGTGATTTAACATACTTTACTGTGATTCGCCATATTTTACCATGAATTACCATAGCTTACATTGATTTAGCATGTCCTGGCATGATTTACTGTGATTTACCATGTTCCAGTTTTATTTACCATGATTCTAGCCTGATTTACCATAGTTTACCATGATTTACCATGATTTACCATGTTTCCACATTCTAATATGATTTACTATGATTTACCACATTGTAGGATGATTTACCATGATCCTGGCATGATTTACCATAGTTTACCATGATTTACCACGAGTTACCACATTCTAATATGATTTACCATGATTTACCACGAGTTGCCACATTCTAATATGATTTACCATGATCCTAGCCTGATTTACCATAGTTTACCATGATTTACCATGTTTCCACATTCTAATATGATTTACCACATTGTAGTATGATTTACCATGATTTACCACATTGTAGTATGATTCACCATGATTATAGCATTATTTACCATAGTTCAGCATGATTTACCACATTCTAATGTGATTTACCATGATTTACCCCATTGAGGTTTGATTCACCATGATTCTAGCCTATACATTTAATTTTAACCTGTGGAAACACAATAAAGTATATTTCTGATCCTGCAGCCCTCTATAGGACAACATTAGCATTAGAACCAGCATAAGTCTATGGCATTGATAAACATTGACAAAATGGGATATTAAATGTTATTATAATGATTTTTACAATGCCTAGATATTAATTTTAAAGCAAAAACTATTGCCAAATGTAATGTCATGTGTCACCTGCTTATTTGAATAAAGTCTGAGCATTTCTTGAGTAGATATTGGCCACACACACACACACACACACACACACACACACACACACACACACACACACACACACACACATACAGAGAGAGAGAGAGAGACAGACAGACAGACAGACAGATACACAACACACACACACACACACACACACACACACACACACACACACACACACACACACACACACACACACACACACTTCTGTTTTACATGTAGATATTTTAAATAAATTATTAGTAACACAATGCTTACTCCTAGTCTTGTAGTAATTTTTACACATTAATCATACCATCATTGTTTGGCAGAATTGTCAATACCACTGTTTAAATAAAAATGAATTGATTGAATTTGTCAAAATGTGATTGTAAATGTTATAATAGTGGTTTTATAATGTCTAAATATGAATTATAGAGCAATATAATCAAGTAGTATGACAAAATGACTTTTTAAAACCAGCAGGTGGCAGCAGAGAACCACTCATTAGCTCATTTTCATTGTAAACGTCTGTTTTCCATTTAATGGGCACATTTTCCCGGGTGAATGCCTTTAATTTAATTACTTATTCTATCTTTTCCCTTTAAAACATATTTTCAGGTGTTATTTTGAATTGTAATGTAATATTGTGAAAAACACATCAAATGAACAAATTAATTGATAAACATTGTCAAAATGTGATTTGCAATGTTATTATAATGATTTTATAAAGTTTATATATGCTTAGTGAGCAGAATGAACCAATAAGTGGTCTTATGCTGCCCTCTGGTGGCTTTATGGCAATTTAATGTAATACACCAATATAAGCATTGTCACTTTTTTAACTTTTATAGAGGCATCTATTGCCTGATCTCCATGAAATGTTGTATGCTTGTTTAGAGTCATGTGTCACATGTACTTCCTCTTTTGAGATTATCTAAACATTCATTGAGGAGTTAAAGGCTTTTTGGGGACATTTGGTCAAAATCACATATTGATATGACTATTATAGCCATCCAATTGTAAAAGTTATTTTTTCTATATAATTATTGACGTAGAGAGTCAGAATGAGCAGATCTAACAAATGATTTAAACATTATATTGCAACAGATGGAAAATACCATTTGCAGCTAATACAGGCAATTTTCCATAGGAAATGCATGGTTTTAAAGCTTTTTAACAGTTATAGCGCCACCTATAGTTTGATCTTCATAAAACTTTGCATGCTTCTTCAGCATGTTATGCCACATATACCCAACAATTTTCGTGAAGTTTTGAGTTTACCTTTAGGATTTATAGGCTTTTGAGTGCATTTTTCCACACCTCTTTTTTAAATGACTCTGTTATAGCCATCCAAATGCAAAAGTTCAACTTTTTTGATAATTATTGATCTAAAGAGTCCATAGAATTGTCCTAGACTGGTTTGGTTCCGATCGGGCAAAAACCAGGGACTAGTTCGCAAAAGTAGCTTTTTAACATAATCGAATATTTAATGAACGATTTGATTGACAGCAATGGTTCTAGAGGCAAAGTTGTTCAGAATGAGGAGATCTATCATATGATATGCATATTTGTGGATGTGTGCAACACCATGTGATTACAGAGCCATAAAACTCGTTAGCGCCAACTAGTGGCCGATTTCTTTCAAAATTCTTACAGACCTCTAGGGCCATGAGTCGAGCATGCCCATCGAGTTTCGTTCGATCGGCTTCCGTTAACCTTGTCTTATAGGTGCTCAAATTTAATTGGTTGATGGCGGCCATGTTTTTGAGATACGCCAATGTCCTCATAGACATACATGGGGCCTTGGACCAAGACACTGCATACCAATTTTCGAGTCAATCGGACTAACGGTCAGGTGGTCATAGCCATTATTATGTTTTTTCACATTATAGCGCCACCTAGAGCTCAATCTTCGCGATTTTTTCACTGTGACCTCAAATTGAGCCCATACACATGTGTACCAAGTTTGGTGACTATATCTCATTTAGGTTTTGAGTTATAGCCATTTTAGTAAAATTGGCTCCGCCCTGACAAACATTTTTACGCCCCTTAACGACCTTGAATCGAAATTTCAACTTTTTTTCGATAATTATTGATATTTAGACTCCATAGAACATTTCTGCACTGGTTTGGTTCTGATCGGGCAAAATCCAGGGACTAGTTCGCAAAAGTAGGTTTTCAACAAAATTCAAAATGGCGGAAAAATTTGCATACCGGAAATGAAATCGGAGATATACGTTTTGTTTGGCAAGGACTCAGCTTTCCAGTGATATAAGACACTTGAGTGTGGACCAAACGGTTTAGGAGTTATGAGCCATTGTGCGCTTTTGGTTGCTGTAGCGCCACCTATAGGCCAATTGGGGTCATAGCTTATCAGGTTCGTCCCAGGCTGAGGACTACCATCTGACAAAGTTTCAACGCTCCAGCCCTTACGGTTTGGGCTGCACGATGCGTTTTACCGGAGAATAATAATAATAATAATAATAATTAAAGCTGCGAGCAGCATTTAGCGGGGTTCAAGCTATTAAGACCTTTAAGAATTTAAGGCCTTTTGAATTTAAGGCATTTAAACAGTAAATAATTAAAATGGACAGTTTAGGTGAAATAAAGTGATGAACTGACAAAATGTGATTTTAAATGTTATAATGGTGACTTTATAAAGTCAAAATATGAATTATAGAACAAAATGACTATTTTAACCAGCAGGTGACAGTAGAGGATAACTCATTGGCTGACTTTAATTCTAAAAGTATGTGTTTGTATTAAGACACATTTGCCATGTTAACGCTATATGTGATTACAAACATACACATTTGGTTGCAGATATAGATATCTGAAATAGATGGTGGACAACAGATGGCATAATCCAGGTTTTCCCTTTAAAACATATTTTTCAGCTCGTAATGTAATACTATTCAACTTTATTTATATAGTGCTTTTAACAATGTAGATTGTTTCAAAGCAGCTTCACAGTGTTATTGCAAGAACATACCTCAAATGAAGTGGTAAACTTCTACAAAATGTGATATTTGTAATGATATAATTTTTTTAAAAAGTTTAATAGGATTGAACAATTAGTTAGCAAGATGAGCCAATGAGTGGTCTTCTGCTGCCCTCTGGTGGCTTTATGGCATTTTTAAAGGAATATGTAATACATATTTTCCATTTTAAATTGTAATGCTTACACACACATTTTGTTGCAGACATAGATAAATATTTTAAATACTTGATTTTGACTAAATGTGAATGTAAATGTTAAACAAGTAATTTTATAATCTGAGAGTGAGAAGCATGACAAAATGACCAGCAGGTGGCACCAGAGAACCATGAATGAAAGAATAAATGAATGAATGTTTTTTTTTTTTTTTTGCTTAATATCTCTGGAATGCAGCAATGGAAAATTCTGAAACTTGTGTAATAGAGAGTGCCCAATGTCCCCTATAGAATAAGACTATCGCTGGGATCCTGGCCGAAGGGAGACCGGAGTACTGCCCGTTAAACATGTACCTTTGGGATGTATATCTCAAAACGGCTTGAGTAAAACATTTGAAATTTAGGTTTATTGTAGGACTGGATTTGCCCTTTAGAATGAGCTCACATGTCTTCAGACTCATCCGTAGTCGGGAGTAATAGGCGGTATAAGCGGGGGGTCCCGCGAAGTAGCGATCCGCGAGGGGGCGTCCTAGAGGCCCGCGATCGTTGTGGTCGGGCAAGGGTCCTGAGTGGTCTTACCCACCCGAGTTTGACAGCGCTGACACTTTCCGCTCCCGAGTTATGAGCAATTTTGTACCGGGTGTGACGTCATTGGCGGCGCCATTTTGAAACACTGCCGATAGTTTTCGTAAAAATCTCGCGAAAACTCAACAAAAACACCTGAAATTCATACCATTTATAGAGTTCATCTAGATGATTCGAAAAAGTCAAGTGCTGCCGAGATTGGTGGAGATTGTCCTTTAACTTTTGACTATTTTGACTGGATACAATTTAAAATGACCCTATTATATTCAAACAAATGCAAAAGTTTGATAATATTGACCTAAAGAGTCAGAATGAGCAGATCTAACAAATGATTTAAACATTATATGATAATAGATGGAAAAGACCATTTACAGCCAATACAGGCATTTCACCATAGGAAATGCATGGTTTTAAAGCTTTTTAACAGTTATAGCGCCACCTATAGTCTGATCTCCATAAAACTTTGCCTACTTCTTCATCATGTTATGCACATATACCCAACAATTTTCGTGAAGTTTTGAGTTTTCCCTTAGGATTTATAGGCTTTTGAGTGTATTTCCACACCTGCTTTCTAAATGACTCTATTACATGGTATACATCCAAATGCAAAAGTTCAACTTTTTTTCAATGATTATTGATCTAGACAGTCCCAAGAATTGTTCTAAACTGGTTTGGTTCCGATCTGGCAAAATACCAGGGACTAGTTCGCAAAAGTAGGTTTTTAACATAATCGCAAATATTTAATGAACAATTTGATTGACAGCAATAGTTCTAGAGGCAAAGTTGTTCAGTATGAGGAGACCTATCATATGATATGCATTTTCTGTGGATGTGTGCAACACCACGTGATTACAGAGCCATAAAACTCGTTAGCGCCAACCAGTGGCCGATTTCTTTCAAAATTCTTACAGACCTCTAGGCCATGAGAACATACCCATTAAGTTTCATTCCGATCGGTTTCTGTTAACCTTGTCTTATAGGTGCTCAAATTCATTGGCTGATGGCGCCATGTTTTTTGAGATACACCGATGGCCTCATAGACATACATGGGGCCTTGGACTAAGACACTGCATACCAATTTTCAAGTCAATTGGACTAACGGTCAGGTGGTCATAGCCCTTTTTTTTTTTCACGTTATAGCGCCACCTAGTGCCCAATCGTCGCTATTATTTCATCGTGACCAAAGACTGAGCCCATACACATGTCTACCAAGTTTGGTGAAAATAACTTATTTGGTTTTTGAGTTATAGCCTTTTAAAATATTAGGCTCCACCCACATTGACATTTTGATGCCCCTTAGCAACCGTGAATCGAAATTTCAATTTTTTTCGATAGTTTTGATAATCAGTCTCCAGAGAACATTTGTGCACTGGTTTGGTTCCGATTGACAAAAACCAGGACAAGTTCGCAAAAGTAGGTTTTCACAAAATTCAAAATGGCGGGAAAATTTGCATACCGGAAATGAAATCGAGATATACGTTTTGTTCGTCATGAGCTCAGCTTTCCAATGGTATAAGGCACTTGACCCTTAGGATTAAGGGTTTAGGAGTTATGAGCAGTTTTGCGCAATTGATCGCTATAGCGCCACCTATTGGCCAATATGGCTCATAATTTGATAACCTCTCTCGATTTTTGTACTACCATCTGACAAAGTTTCAAATCTCCAGCATTTACGGTTTGGTCTGCACGATGCGTTTTTACGCAGAATAATAATAATAATAATAATTAAAGCTGCAAGCAGCATTTAGCGGGTTCAAGCATTTAGGCCTTTAAGGACTTAAAGCCTAAAAGCATCAAAAGACACCAAGGTTCATTTAGAAAGCATTTAACCACTGACATAATAGATGAAATGACCATTTACAGCCAATAAAGGATATTTAATATAGGATATGTACGGTTTTCAAAGCTTTTTGTCAGTTATAGTGCCACCTATGGTCTAATTTACCATGTACTAGCATAGTTTACCATGATTTACCATGTTCTAGTGTGATTTACCATGATTCACCATAGTTTACCTTGATTTACCATGTTCTTGCCTGATTTACCATGATATTCCCTGTGTTAGTGATTTAACATACTTTACCGTGATTCGCCATATTTTACCATGAATTACCATAGCTACATTGATTTAGCATGTCCTGGCATGATTTACTGTGATTTACCATGTTCCAGTTTGATTTACCATGATTCTAGCCTGATTTACCATAGTTTACTACGATTTACCATGTTTCCACATTCTAATATGATTTATCACGATTTACCACATTGTAGTATGATTTACCATGATCCTAGCCTGATTTACCATAGTTTACCATGATTTACCATGTTTCCACATTCTAATATGATTTACCACATTGTAGTATGATTTACCATGATTTACCACATTGTGGTATGATTCACCATGATTATAGCATTATTTACCATAGTTCACCATGATTTACCACATTCTAATGTGATTTACCATGATTTACCCCATTGAGGTTTGATTCACCATGATTCTAGCCTATACATTTAATTTTAACCTGTGGAAACACAATAAAGTATATTTCTGATCCTGCAGCCCTCTATAGGACAACATTAGCATTAGAACCAGCACAAGTCTATGGCATTGATAAACAAAAAAAATGGGATATTAAATGTTATTATAATGATTTTTACAATGCCTAGATATGAATTTTAAAGCAAAAACTATTGCCAAATGTAATGTCATGTGTCACCTGCTTATTTGAATAAAGTCTGAGCATTTCTTGAGTAGATATTGGCCACACACACACACACACACACACACACACACACACACACACACACACAGACACACACACACACACACACACACACACACACACACACACACACACACACACACTTCTGTTTTACATGTAGATATTTTAAATAAATTATTAGTAACACAATGCTTACTCCTAGTCTTGTAGTAATTTTTACACATTAATCATACCATCATTGTTTGGCAGAATTGTCAATACCACTGTTTAAATAAAAATGAATTGATTGAATTTGTCAAAATGTGATTGTAAATGTTATAATAGTGGTTTTATAATGTCTAAATATGAATTATAGAGCAATATAATCAAGTAGTATGACAAAATGACATTTTAAAACCAGCAGGGGGCAGCAGAGAACCACTCATTAGCTCATTCATCATTTTCAAACGTCTGTTTTCTATTTAATGGGCACATTTTCCGGTGAATGCCTTCAAATGTGCTAACTCACATACACATTTTGTTGCAGATATAGATATTTGAATTTAATAAAGGGTATATAAAATATGTTTTCCCTTTAAAACATATTTTCAGGTGTTATTTTGAATTGTAATGTAATATTGTGAAAAACACATCAAATGAACAAATTAATTGATAAACATTGTCAAAATGTGATTTGCAATGTTATTATAATGATTTTATAAAGTTTATATATGCTTAGTGAGCAGAATGAACCAATAAGTGGTCTTATGCTGCCCTCTGGTGGCTTTATGGCAATTTAATGTAATACACCAATATAAGCATTGTCACTTTTTAACTTTTATAGAGGCATCTATTGCCTGATCTCCATGAAATGTTGTATGCTTGTTTAGAGTCATGTGTCACACGTACTTCCCTCTTTTGAGATTATCTAAACATTCAATGAGGAGTTAAAGGCTTTTTGGGGACATTTGGTCAAAATCACATATTGATATGACTATTATAGCCATACCAATTGTAAAAGTTATTTTTTCTATATAATTATTGACCTAGAGAGTCAGAATGAGCAGATCTAACAAATGATTTAAACATTATATTGCAACAGATGGAAAATACCATTTGCAGCTAATACAGGCAATTTTCCATAGGAAATGCATGGTTTTAAAGCTTTTTAACAGTTATAGCGCCACCTATAGTTTGATCTCATAAAACTTTGCATGCTTCTTCAGCATGTTATGCCACATATACCCAACAATTTTCGTGAAGTTTTGAGTTTCCTTTAGGATTTATAGGCTTTTGAGTGCATTTTTCCACACCTCTTTTTAAATGACCTGTTATAGCCATCCAAATGCAAAAGTTCAACTTTTTTGATAATTATTGATCAAGAGTCCATAAAATTGTCCTAGACTGGTTTGGTTCCGATCGGGCAAAAACCAGGGACTAGTTCGCAAAAGTAGGTTTTAACATAATCGCCAATATTTAATGAACGATTTGATTGACAGCAATGGTTCTAGAGGCAAAGTTGTTCAGCATGAGGAGTCTATCATATGATATGCATATTTTGTGGATGTGTGCAACACCACGTGATTACAGAGCCATAAACTCGTTAGCGCCAACTAGTGGCCGATTTCTTTCAAAATTCTTACAGACCTCTAGGCCATGAGTCAAACATGCCCACCGAGTTTCATTCCGATCGCCTCCATTAACCTTGTCTAATAAGTGCTCAAATTTAATTGGCTGTGGCGGCCATGTTTTTAAGATACGCCAATGTCCTCATAGATATATATGGTACCTTGGACCAAGACACTGCATACCAATTTTCAAGTCAATCGGACTAGCGGTGATGTGGTTATAGCCCTTTTCAGTGTTTTTTCATGTTATAGCGCCACCAAGTGGCTAATCAATGCGATTTTTTTTATCCTGACCAAAAACTGAGCCCTTACATATGTTTACCAAGTTTGGTGAAGATATCTCATTTCGTTTTTGAGTTATAGCCTTTTAGTAAAATAGGCCCCGCCCTAAACGTCCGTTTTACACCCTTAACGATCGTGAATCGAAATTTCTAATTTTTTCAATCATTATTGATAATCAGACTCCAGAGAACATTTTGGCACTGGTTTGGTTCTGATTGACAAAACCTAGGAATAGTTGGCAAAAGTAGTTTTTCAACAAAATTCAAAATGGCGGAAAATTTGCATACCGGAAATAAAATCGGAGATATACGTTTTTACGTCAGGTATTCAGCTTTCCAATGATATAAGACACTTGAGTCTACAACATACGATCTATGAGTTATGAGCAGTTTCGCGCAATTGATTGCTATAGCGCCACCTATAGGCCAATATGGCTCATAATTTGATAACCTCTCCTCGATTTTTGTACTACCTATTGGCCAAGTTTCAAGTCTCTAGCCCTTACGGTTTGGTCTGCACAATGCTGAATAATAATAATAATAATAATAATAATTAAAGCTGCAAGCAGCATTTAGCGGGTTCGAGCTTTTAAGGCCTTTAAGCACACAAGCATAACAAGACAAGGTTCATTTAACAAGCATTTAACCACTGACACAATAGATGGAAATGGCCATTTACAGCCAAACAGGCAATTAACTATAGGATATGTATGGTTTTCAAAGCTTTTTGTCAGTTACAGCGCCACCTATGGTCTAATTTACCATGTACTAGCATAGTTTACAATGATTTACCATGGTCTAGTGTGATTTACCATGATTCACCATAGTTTACCATGATTTACCATGTTCTAGTGTGATTTACCATGATTCACCATAGATTACCTTGATTTACCATGTTCTTGCCTGATTTACCATGATATTCCCTGTGTTAGTGATTTACCATACTTTAACGTGATTTGCCATATTTTACCATGAATTGTCATAGCTTACATTGATTTAGCATGTCCTGGCATGATTTACTGTGATTTACCATGTTTCAGTTTGATTTACCATGATTCTATTCTGATTTACCATAGTTTACTATGATTTACCATGTTTCCACATTCTAATATGATTTACCATGATTTACCACATTGTAGTACGATTTACCACATTGTAGCCTGATTTACAATAGTTTACCATGATTTACCACATTGTAGTATGATTTACCATGATAATAGCCTAATCTACCATTGTTTACTATGATTTACCATGTTTCCATATTCTAATATGATTTACCATGATTTACCACATTGTAGTATGATTTACCATGATTTACCATAGTTTACCATGATTTACCATGAGTTACCACATTCTAATATGATTTACCATGACTTACCACATTGTGGTATGATTTACCATGATCCTAGCCTGATTTACCATAGTTTACCATGATTTACCATGTTTCCACATTCTAATATGATTTACCATGATTTACCACATTGTAGTATGATTTACCATGATCCTAGCCTCATTTACCATAGTTCACCATGATTTACCAAATTGAGGTTTGATTTACCATAATTCTAGCCTCTACATTTAATTGTAACCTGTGGAAACACAAGAAAGTATATTTCTGATCCTGCAGCCCACTCTATAGGACAACATTAGCATTACAGCCAGCACAAGTATATGGCATTGATAAACATTGACAGAATGTGATATTAAATGTTATTATAATGATATTACAATTCCTAGATATGAATTTTAAAGCTAAAAACTATTGCCAAATGTAATGTCATGTGTCACGTGCTTATTTGAATAAAGTCTAGGCATTGTTTGAATAGATATTGGCCACACACACACACACACATACAGAAAAAGAGAGAGAGAGAGAGAGAGAGGAAAGACAGACAGACAGACACACACACACACACACACACAAACAGAGAGAGAGAGAGAGAGAGAGAGAGGGAAAGACAGACAGACAGACAGACACACACACACACACACACACACACACACACACACAAACAGAGAGAGAGAGAGAGAGAGAGAGAGAAAGACAGACAGACAGACAGACAGACAGACAGACACACACACACACACACACACACACACACACAAACAGAGAGAGAGAGAGAGAGAGAGAGGAAAGACAGACAGACAGACACACACACACTTCTGTTTACATATAGATATTTTAAATAAATTAATAGAAACAAAATGCTTACTCCTAGTCTTGTAGTAATTTTTACACATTAATCATCCCATCATTTTTTGGCAGAAATGTCAATACCACTGCTTAAATAAAAATTAATTGATCAAATTTGACAAAATGTGATTGTAAATGTTATAATAGTGGTTTTATAATATCTAAATATGAATTATAGAACATTATAAGTAGATAGTATGACAAAATGACTTTTTATAACCAGCAGGGGGCAGCAGAGAATCACTCATTAGCTCATTTTCATTTTAAATGTCTGTTTTTCATTTAATGGGCACATTTTCCAAGTGAATGCCTTCAAACGTGCTAACTCACATACACATTTTGTTTCAGATATAGATATCTGAATAAAATAATGGGTAACAAATGACTTATTCCAAGTTTTCTTTAAAACATATTTTCAGGTGTTATTTTAATTGTAATGTAATATTATTGTAAAAACAAACATCAAATTAACAATTTAATTGATAAACATTGTCAAAATGTGATTTGCAAATGTTATTATAAGTGAGCAGATTGAACCAATAAGTGGTCTTATGCTGCCCTCTGGTGGCTTTATGGCAATTTAATTTAATACACCAATATAAGCATTGTCACTTTTTACTTTTATAGAGGCATCTATTGCCTGATCTCCATGGAATTTTGTATGCTTGTTTAGAGTCATATGTCACATGTACTTTCCTCTTTTTGAGATGATCTAAACATCCATTGAGGAGTTAAAGGCTTTTTGGGGACATTTGGTCAAAATCACATATTGATATGACTCTATTATAGCCATCCAATTGCAAAAGTTATTTTTCTATATCATTATTGACCTAGAGAGTCAGAATGAGCAGATCTAACAAATTATTTAAACATTATATTGCAACAGATGGAAAATACCATTTGCAGCTAATACAGGCAATTTTCCATAGGAAATGCATGGTTTTAAAGGTTTTTAACAGTTATAGCGCCACCTATAGTCCGATCTCCATAAAACTTTGCATGCTTCTTCAGCATGTTATGCCACATATACCCAACAATTTTCGTGAAGTTTTGAGTTTCCCTTTAGGATTTATAGGCTTTTGAGTGCATTTTCCACACCTCTTTTTAAATGACCCTGTTATAGCCATCCACATGCAAAAATTCAACTTTTTTTCGATAATTATTGATCTACAGAGTCCAGAGAATTGTCCTAGACTGGTTTGGTTCCGATCGGGCAAAAAACCAGGGACTAGTTCGCAAAAGTAGGTTTTTAACATAATCGCCAATATTTAATGAAGCGATTTGATTGACAGCAATAGTTCTAGAGGCAAAGTTGTTCAGTATGAGGAGATCTATCATATGATATGCATATTTTGTGTATGTGTGCAACACCACGTGATTACAGAGCCATAAAACTCGTTAGCGCCAACTAGTGGCGATTTCTTTCAAAATTCTTACAGACCTCTAGGGCCATGAGTCAAACATGCCCACCGAGTTTCATTCCGATCGGCCTCCATTAACCTTGTCTAATAAGTGCTCAAATTTAATTGGCTGTGGCCATGTTTTTAAGATACGCCAATGTCCTCATAGACATACATGGTACCTTGGACCAAGACACTGCATACCAATTTTCAAGTCAATCGGACTAGCGGTCGTGTGGTTATAGCCCTTTTGTGTTTTTCATGTTATAGCGCCACCAAGTGGTTAATCGTCGCGAATTTTTATCCTGACCAAAACTGAGCCCATACATATGTTTACCAAGTTTGGTGAAGATATCTCATTTCGTTTTTGAGTTATAGCCTTTTTAGTAAAATAGGCCCCGCCCTAAACGTTCATTTTTACGCCCCTTAACAACCGTGAATCGAAATTTCAACATTTTTTCAATTATTATTGATAAATAGACTCCAGAGAACATTTTGGCACTGGTTTGGTTTTGATCGGGCAAAAAACCAGGGACTAGTTTGCAAAAGTAGGTTTTCAACAAAATTCAAAATGGCGGAAAAATTTTAATGACGGAAATAAAATCGGAGATATACATTTTGTTCGCCAAGGTCTCAGCTTTCCAATGATATAAGACACTTGAGTGTGGACCAAACGGTTTAGGAGTTATGAGCCCTTTGCGCAATTGATTGCTATAGCGCCACCTATAGGCCAATCTGGCTCATAATTTGATAACCTCTCCTCGATTTTTGTACTACCTATTGGCCAAGTTTCAAGTCTCTAGCCCTTACGGTTTGGTCTGCACGATGCGTTTTTCGGCTGAATAATAATAATAATAATAATAATAATAAAAATCAGCACAAATACAATAGGTGTTCAGCACTTCGTGCTCGAACCCCTAATAACAAGCAGCATTTAGCGGGGTTCAAGCATTTAAGGCCTTTAAGGACTTAAAGCCTAAAAGCATCAAAAGACACCAAGGTTCATTTAGCAAGCATTTAACCACTGACATAATAGATGAAAATGAACATTTACAGCCAATAAAGGCAATTTAATATAGGATATGTGTGGTTTTCAAAGCTTTTGTCAGTTATAGTGCCACCTATGGTCTAATTTACCATGTACTAGCATAGTTTACCATGATTTACCATGTTCTAGTGTGATTTACCATGATTCACCATAGTTTACCTTGATTTACCATGTTCTAGTGTGATTTACCATGATTCACCATAGTTTACCTTGATTTACCATGTTCTAGTGTGATTTACCATGATTCAGCATAGTTTACCTTTATTTACCATGTTCTTGCCTGATTTACCATGATATTCCTGTGTTAGTGATTTAACATACTTTACCGTGATTCGCCATATTTTACCATGAATTGCCATGTTCCAGTTGGATTTACCATGATCCTAGCCTAATTTACCACAGTTTACTATGATTTACCATGTTTCCACATTCTAATATGATTTACCACGATTTACCACATTGTAGTATGATTTACCATGATCCTAGCCTGATTTACCATAGTTTACCATGATTTACCATGTTTCCATATTCTAATATTATTTACCATGATTTAACCACATTGTAGTATGATTTACCACATTGTAGCCTGATTTACCATAGTTTACCATG
The DNA here is from genome assembly GCA_023029165.1 of Gobiocypris rarus. Lineage (NCBI taxonomy): Eukaryota > Metazoa > Chordata > Actinopteri > Cypriniformes > Gobionidae > Gobiocypris > Gobiocypris rarus. The sequence goes on from CM040932.1 coordinate 47,767,080, forward strand.
ATTTACCACGAGTTACCACATTCTAATATGATTTACCATGATTTACCACATTGTAGTATGATTTACCACAATCCTAGCCTGATTTACCATAGTTTACCATGTTTTACCATGAGTTACCACATTCTAACACAAACACACACACACACACACACACACACACACACACACACACACACACACACACACACACACACACACACACACACACACACACACACACACTTCTGTTTTACATGCAGATATTTTAAATAAATTATTAGTAACACAATGCTTACTCCTAGTCTTGTATTAATTTTTACACATTAATCATACCATCATTGTTTGGCAGAATTGTCAATACCACTGTTTAAATAAAATGAATTGATCAAATTTGTCAAAATGTGATTGTAAATGTTAAAATAGTGGTTTTATAATGTCTAAATATGAATTATAGAGCAATATAATCAAGTAGTATGTCAAAATGAGATTTTAAAACCAGCAGGTGGCAGCAGAGAACCACTCATTAGCTCATTTTCATTGTAAACGCCTGTTTTTCATTTAATGGGCACATTTTCCCGGTGAATGCCTTCAAATGTGCTAACTCACATACACATTTTGTTGCAGATATAGATATTTGAATTTAAAAAGGATATAACAAATTACTTATTCTATGTTTTCCTTTAAAACATATTTTCAGGTGTTATTTTGAATTGTAATGTAATATTGTGAAAAACACATCAAATGAACAAATTAATTGATAAACATTGTCAAAATGTGATTTGCAATGTTATTATAATGATTTTATAAAGTTTATATATGCTTAGTGAGCAGAATGAACCAATAAGTGGTCTTATGCTGCCCTCTGGTGGCTTTATGGCAATTTTAAGTAATACACCAATATAAGCATTGTCACTTTTTTAACTTTTATAGAGGCATCTATTGCCTGATCTCCATGAAATGTTGTATGCTTGTTTAGAGTCATGTGTCACACGTACTTCCCTCTTTTTGAGATTATCTAAACATTCAATGAGGAGTTAAAGGCTTTTGGGGACATTTGGTCAAAATCACATATTGATATGACTATTATAGCCATCCAATTGTAAAAGTTATTTTTTTTTATAATTATTGACCTAGAGAGTCAGAATGAGCAGATCTAACAAATGATTTAAACATTATATTGCAACAGATGGAAAATACCATTTGCAGCTAATACAGGCAAATTTCCATAGGAAATGCATGGTTTTAAAGCTTTTTAACAGTTATAGCGCCACCTATAGTTTGATCTTCATAAAACTTTGCATGCTTCTTCAGCATGTTATGCCACATATACCCAACAATTTCCGTGAAGTTTTGAGTTTCCCTTTAGGATTTATAGGCTTTTGAGTGCATTTTGCCACACCTCTTTTTAAATGACTCTGTTATAGCCATCCAAATTCAAAAGTTCAACTTTTTTTGATAATTATTGATCTAGAGAGTCCAGAGAATTGTCCTAGACTGGTTTGATTCCGATCGGGCAAAAAACCAGGGACTAGTTCGCAAAAGTAGGTTTTTGACATAATTGCGAATATTTAATGAGCGATTTGATTGACAGCAATGGTTCTAGAAGCAAAGTTGTTCAACATGAGGAGATCTATCAAATGATATGCATATTTTGTGGATGTGTGCAACACCACGTGATTACAGAGCCATTAAACTCGTTAGCGCCAACTAGTGGCGATTTCTTTCAAAATTCTTACAGACCTCTAGGGCCATGAGTCAAACATGCCCACCGAGTTTCATTCCGATCGGCCTCCATTAACCTTGTCTAATAAGTGCTCAAACTTAATTGGCTGTGGCAGCCATGTTTTTTAAGATACGCCAATGTCCTCATAGATATATATGGTACCTTGGACCAAGACACTGCATACCAATTTTCAAGTCAATCGGAATAGCGGTCATGTGGTTTAAGCCCTTTTCAGGGTTTTTCATGTTATAGCGCCACCAAGTGGCCAATCAATGCGATTTTTATCCTGACCAAAGACTGAGCCCTTACATATGTTTACCAAGTTTGGTGAAGATATCTCATTTCGTTTTGAGTTATAGCCTTTTTAGTAAAATAGGCCCGCCCTAAACGTCCGTTTTTACGCCCCTTAACGACCGTGAATCGAAATTTCTAATTTTTTCAATTATTTTTGATAATCAGACTCCAGTGGACATTTTGGCACTGGTTTGGTTCTGATTGGACAAAAAACCTAGGAATAGTTGGCAAAAGTATGTTTTCGACAAAATTCAAAATGGCGGGAAAATTTGCATACCGGAAATGAAATCGGAGATATACGTTTTTTACGTCAGGTATTCAGCTTTCCAATGATATCAGACACTTGAGTCTCGACATACGGTATATGAGTTATGAGCAGTTTTGCGCAATTGATTGCTATAGCGCCACCTATAGGCCAATCTGGCTCATAATTTGATAACCTCTCCTCGATTTTTGTACTACCTATTGGCCAAGTTTCAAGTCTCTAGCCCTTACGGTTTGGTCTGCACGATGCGTTTTTCGGCTGAATAATAATAATAATAATTAAAGCTGCGAGCAGCATTTAGCGGGGTTCAAGCTATTAAGACCTTTAAGAATTTAAGGCCTTTTGAATTTAAGGCATTTAAACAGTAAATAATTAAAATGGACAGTTTAGGTGAAATAAAGTGATGAACTGACAAAATGTGATTTTAAATGTTATAATGGTGACTTTATAAAGTCAAAATATGAATTATAGAACAAAATGACTATTTTAACCAGCAGGTGACAGTAGAGGATAACTCATTGGCTGACTTTAATTCTAAAAGTATGTGTTTGTATTAAGACACATTTGCCATGTTAACGCTTATATGTGATTACAAACATACACATTTGGTTGCAGATATAGATATCTGAAATAGATGGTGGACAACAGATGGCATAATCCAGGTTTTCCCTTTAAAACATATTTTTCAGCTCGTTGTAATGTAATACTATTCAACTTTATTTATATAGTGCTTTAACAATGTAGATTGTTTCAAAGCAGCTTCACAGTGTTATTGCAAGAACATACCTCAAATGAAGTGGTAAACTTCTACAAAATGTGATATTTGTAATGATATAATTTTTTAAAAAAGTTTAATAGGATTGAACAATTAGTTAGCAAGATGAGCCAATGAGTGGTCTTCTGCTGCCCTCTGGTGGCTTTATGGCATTTTAAAGGAATATGTAATACATATTTTCCATTTTAAATTGTAATGCTTACACACACATTTTGTTGCAGACATAGATAAATATTTTAAATACTTGATTTTGACTAAATGTGAATGTAAATGTTAAACAAGTAATTGTATAATCTGAGAGTGAGAAGCATGACAAAATGACCAGCAGGTGGCACCAGAGAACCATGAATGAAAGAATAAATGAATGAATGTTTTTTTTTTTTTTTTTGCTTAATATCTCTGGAATGCAGCAATGGAAAATTCTGAAACTTGTGTAATAGAGAGTGCCCAATGTCCCCTATAGAATAAGACTATCGCTGGGATCCTGGCCAAGGAGACCGGAGTACTGCCCGTTAAACATGTACCTTTTGGGATGTATATCTCAAAACGGCTTGAGTAAAACATTTGAAATTTAGGTTTATTGTAGGACTGGATTTGCCCTTTAGAATGAGCTCTCACATGTCTTCAGACTCATCCGTAGTCGGGAGTAATAGGCGTATAAGCGGGGTCCCGAAGTAGCGATCCATGAGGGGCGCTCCTAGAGGCCCGCGATCGTTGTGGTCGGGCAAGGGTCCTGGAGTGGTCTTACCCACCCGAGTTTGACAGCGCTGACACTTTCCGCGCTCCCGAGTTATGAGCAATTTTGTACCGGGGTGTGACGTCATTGGCGGCCGCCATTTTGAAACACTGCCGATGGTTTTCGCAAAAATCTCGCCGAAAACTCAACAAAAACACCTGAAATTCATACCATTTATAGAGTTCATCTAGATGATTCGAAAAAGTCAAGTGCTGCCGAGATTGGTGGAGATTGTCCTTTAACTTTTGACTATTTTGACTGGGTACAATTTAAAATGACCCTATTATATTCAAACAAATGCAAAAGTTTGATAATATTGACCTAAAGAGTCAAAATGAGCAGATCTAACAAATGATTTAAACATTATATGATAATAGATGGAAAAGACCATTTACAGCCAATACAGTCATTTCACCATAGGAAATGCATGGTTTTAAAGCTTTTTAACAGTTATAGCGCCACCTATAGTCTGATCTCCATAAAACTTTGCACTTCTTCAACATGTTATACATATACCCAACAATTTTCGTGAAGTTTTGAGTTTTCCTTAGGATTTATAGGCTTTTGAGTGTATTTCGCCACACCTGCTTTCTAAATGACTCTATTACATGGTATACATCCAAATGCAAAAGTTCAACTTTTTTTCAATGATTATTGATCTAGACAGTCCCAAGAATTGTTCTAAACTGGTTTGGTTCCGATCTGGCAAAAAACCAGGGACTAGTTCGCAAAAGTAGGTTTTTAACATAATCGCAAATATTTAATGAACAATTTGATTGACAGCAATAGTTCTAGAGGCAAAGTTGTTCAGTATGAGGAGATCTATCATATGATATGCATTTTCTGTGGATGTGTGCAACACCATGTGATTACAGAGCCATAAAACTCGTTAGCGCCAACCAGTGGCCGATTTCTTTCAAAATTCTTACAGACCTCTAGGCCATGAGTCAACATACCCATTAAGTTTCATTCCGATCGGTTTCTGTTAACCTTGTCTTATAGGTGCTCAAATTCATTGGCTGATGGCGGCCATGTTTTTTGAGATACACCGATGGCCTCATAGACATACATGGGGCCTTGGACTAAGACACTGCATACCAATTTTCAAGTCAATTGGACTAACGGTCAGGTGGTCATAGCCCTTTTTATGTTTTTTTCACGTTATAGCGCCACCTAGTGCCCAATCGTCGCTATTATTTCATCGTGACCAAAGACTGAGCCCATACACATGTCTACCAAGTTTGGTGAAAATAACTTATTTCGTTTTTGAGTTATAGCCTTTTTAAAATATTAGGCTCCACCCACATTGACATTTTGATGCCCCTTAGCAACCGTGAATCGAAATTTCAACTTTTTTTCGATAGTTTTTGATAATCAGTCTCCAGAGAACATTTGTGCACTGGTTTGGTTCCGAAACCAGGGACAAGTTCGCAAAAGTAGGTTTTCACAAAATTCAAAATGGCGGAAAATTTGCATACCGGAAATGAATTCGGAGATATACGTTTTGTTCGTCATGAGCTCAGCTTTCCAATGATATAAGGCACTTGACTTTAGGAGCAAGGGTTTAGGAGTTATGATCAGTTTTGCGCAATTGATCGCTATAGCGCCACCTATTGGCCAATATGGCTCATAATTTGATAACCTCTCCTCGATTTTTGTACTACCATCTGACAAAGTTTCAAATCTCCAGCATTTACGGTTTGGTCTGCACGATGCGTTTTACGGCAGAATAATAATAATAATAATAATAAAAATCAGCACAAAAACAATAGGTGTTCAGCACTTCGTGCTTGAACCCCTAATTAAAGCTGCAAGCAGCATTTAGCGGGTTCAAGCATTTAAGGCCTAAGGACTTAAAGCCTAAAAGCATCAAAAGACACCAAGGTTCATTTAGAAAGCATTTAACCACTGACATAATAGATGAAAATGACCATTTACAGCCAATAAAGGATATTTAATATAGGATATGTATGGTTTTCAAAGCTTTTTGTCAGTTATAGTGCCACCTATGGTCTAATTTACTATGTACTAGCATAGTTTACCATGATTTACCATGTTCTAGTGTGATTTACCATGATTCACCATAGTTTACCTTGATTTACCATGTTCTTGCCTGATTTACCATGATATTCCCTGTGTTAGTGATTTAACATACTTTACCGTGATTCGCCATATTTTACCATGAATTACCATAGCTTACATTGATTTAGCATGTCCTGGCATGATTTACTGTGATTTACCATGTTCCAGTTTGATTTACCATGATTCTAGCCTGATTTACCATAGTTTACTACGATTTACCATGTTTCCACATTCTAATATGATTTATCACGATTTACCACATTGTAGTATGATTTACCATGATCCTAGCCTGATTTACCATAGTTTACCATGATTTACCATGATTTACCATGTTTCCACATTCTAATATGATTTACTATGATTTACCACATTGTAGGATGATTTACCATGATCCTGGCATGATTTACCATAGTTTACCATGATTTACCACGAGTTACCACATTCTAATATGATTTACCATGATTTACCACAAATTGCCACATTCTAATATGATTTACCATGATCCTAGCCTGATTTACCATAGTTTACCATGATTTACCATGTTTCCACATTCTAATATGATTTACCACATTGTAGTATGATTTACCATGATTTACCACATTGTGGTATGATTCACCATGATTATAGCATTATTTACCATAGTTCACCATGATTTACCACATTCTAATGTGATTTACCATGATTTACCCCATTGAGGTTTGATTCACCATGATTCTAGCCTATACATTTAATTTTAACCTGTGGAAACACAATAAAGTATATTTCTGATCCTGCAGCCCTCTATAGGACAACATTAGCATTAGAACCAGCACAAGTCTATGGCATTGATAAACATTGAAAAAAATGGGATATTAAATGTTATTATAATGATTTTTACAATGCCTAGATATTAATTTTAAAGCAAAAAACTATTGCCAAATGTAATGTCATGTGTCACCTGCTTATTTGAATAAAGTCTGAGCATTTCTTGAGTAGATATTGGCCACACACACACACACACACATACAGAGAGAGAGAGAGAAAGACAGACAGACTGATACACACACACACACACACACACACACACACACACACACACACACACACACACACACACACACACACACACACACACACTTCTGTTTTACATGTAGATATTTTAAATAAATTATTAGTAACACAATGCTTACTCCTAGTCTTGTAGTAATTTTTACACATTAATCATACCATCATTGTTTGGCAGAATTGTCAATACCACTTTTAAATAAAAATGAATTGATTGAATTTGTCAAAATGTGATTGTAAATGTTATAATAGTGGTTTTATAATGTCTAAATATGAATTATAGAGCAATATAATCAAGTAGTATGACAAAATGACATTTTAAACCAGCAGGGGCAGCAGAGAACCACTCATTAGCTCATTCATTATTTTCAAACCTCTGTTTTCCATTTAATGGGCACATTTTCCCGGTGAATGCCTTCAAATGTGCTAACTCACATACACATTTTGTTGCAGATATAGATATTTGAATTTAATAAAGGGTATATAAAATATGTTTTCCTTTAAAACATATTTTCAGGTGTTATTTTGAATTGTAATGTAATATTGTGAAAAACACATCAAATGAACAAATTAATTGATAAACATTGTCAAAATGTGATTTGCAATGTTATTATAATGATTTTATAAAGTTTATATATGCTTAGTGAGCAGAATGAACCAATAAGTGGTCTTATGCTGCCCTCTGGTGGCTTTATGGCAATTTAATGTAATACACCAATATAAGCATTGTCACTTTTTAACTTTTATAGAGGCATCTATTGCCTGATCTCCATGAAATGTTGTATGCTTGTTTAGAGTCATGTGTCACACGATTTCCTCTTTTGAGATTATCTAAACATTCAATGAGGAGTTAAAGGCTTTTGGGGACATTTGGTCAAAATCACATATTGATATGACTATTATAGCCATCCAATTGTAAAAGTTATTTTTTCTATATAATTATTGACGAGAGTCAGAATGAGCAGATCTAACAAATGATTTAAACATTATATTGCAACAGATGGAAAACACCATTTGCAGCTAATACAGGCAAATTTCCATAGGAAATGCATGGTTTTAAAGCTTTTTAACAGTTATAGCGCCACCTATAGTCCGATCTCCATAAAACTTTGCATGCTTCTTCAGCATGTTATGCCACATATACCCAACAATTTTCGTGAAGTTTTGAGTTTACCTTTAGGATTTATAGGCTTTTGAGTGCATTTTTCCACACCTCTTTTTAAATGACTCTGTTATAGCCATCCAAATGCAAAAGTTCAACTTTTTTGATAATTATTGATCTAAAGAGTCCATAGAATTGTCCTAGACTGGTTTGGTTCCGATCGGGCAAAAACCAGGGACTAGTTCGCAAAAGTAGCTTTTTAACATAATCGCAATATTTAATGAACGATTTGATTGACAGCAATGGTTCTAGAGGCAAAGTTGTTCAGAATGAGGAGATCTATCATATGATATGCATATTTTGTGGATGTGTGCAACACCATGATTACAGAGCCATAAAACTCGTTAGCGCCAACTAGTGGCCGATTTCTTTCAAAATTCTTACAGACCTCTAGGCCATGAGTCGAGCATGCCCATCGAAGCCTGCTCCGATCGGCTTCCGTTAACCTTGTCTTATAGGTGCTCAAATTTAATTGGTTGATGGCGCCATGTTTTTTGAGATACGCCAATGTCCTCATAGACATACATGGGGCCTTGGACCAAGACACTGCATACCAATTTTCGAGTCAATCGGACTAACGGTCAGGTGGTCATAGTCTTTTTTATGTTTTTTCACATTATAGCGCCACCTAGAGCTCAATCTTCGCGATTTTTTGCTGTGACCTCACATTGAGCCCATACACATGTGTACCAAGTTTGGTGACTATATCTCATTTAGGTTGTGAGTTATAGCCATTTTAGTAAAATTGGCTCCGCCCTGACAAACATTTTTACGCCCTTAACGACCTTGAATCGAAATTTCAACTTTTTTCGATAATTATTGATATTTAGACTCCATAGAACATTTCTGCACTGGTTTGGTTCTGATCGGGCAAAAATCCAGGACTAGTTCGCAAAAGTAGGTTTTCAACAAAATTCAAAATGGCGGAAAATTTGCATACCGGAAATGAAATCGAGATATACGTTTTGTTTGGCAAGGACTCAGCTTTCCAGTGATATAAGACACTTGAGTGTGGACCAAACGGTTTAGGAGTTATGAGCCATTGTGCGCTTTTGGTTGCTGTAGCGCCACCTATAGGCCAATTGGGGTCATAGCTTATCAGGTTCGTCCCAGGCTGAGGACTACCATCTGACAAAGTTTCAACGCTCCAGCCCTTACGGTTTGGGCTGCACGATGCTTTACCGAGAATAATAATAATAATAATAACAAGCAGCATTTAGCGGGTTCAAGCATTTAAGGCCTTTAAGGACTTAAAGCCTAAAAGCATCAAAAGACACCAAGGTTCATTTAGAAAGCATTTAACCACTGACATAATAGATGAAAATGACCATTTACAGCCAATAAAGGCAATTTAATATAGGATATGTATGGTTTTCAAAGCTTTTTGTCAGTTATAGTGCCACCTATGGTCTAATTTACCATGTACTAGCATAGTTTACCATGATGTTCTAGTGTGATTTACCATGATTCACCATAGTTTACCTTGATTTACCATGTTCTTGCCTGATTTACCATGATATTCCCTGTGTTAGTGATTTAACATACTTTACTGTGATTCGCCATATTTTACCATGAATTACATAGCTTACATTGATTTAGCATGTCCTGGCATGATTTACTGTGATTTACCATGTTCCAGTTTGATTTACCATGATTCTAGCCTGATTTACCATAGTTTACTACGATTTACCATGTTTCCACATTCTAATATGATTTACCACGATTTACCACATTGTAGTATGATTTACCATGATCCTAGCCTGATTTACCATAGTTTACCATGATTTACCATGTTTCCACATTCTAATATGATTTACTATGATTTACCACATTGTAGGATGATTTACCATGATCCTGGCATGATTTACCATAGTTTACCATGATTTACCATGAGTTACCACATTCTAATATGATTTACCATGATTTACCACGAGTTGCCACATTCTAATATGATTTACCATGATCCTAGCCTGATTTACCATAGTTTACCATGATTTACCATGTTTCCACATTCTAATATGATTTACCACATTGTAGTATGATTTACCATGATTTACCACATTGTAGTATGATTCACCATGATTATAGCATTATTTACCATAGTTCAGCATGATTTACCACATTCTAATGTGATTTACCATGATTTACCCCATTGAGGTTTGATTCACCATGATTCTAGCCTATACATTTAATTTTAACCTGTGGAAACACAATAAAGTATATTTCTGATCCTGCAGCCCTCTATAGGACAACATTAGCATTAGAACCAGCATAAGTCTATGGCATTGATAAACATTGACAAAATGGGATATTAAATGTTATTATAATGATTTTTACAATGCCTAGATATTAATTTTAAAGCAAAAAACTATTGCCAAATGTAATGTCATGTGTCACCTGCTTATTTGAATAAAGTCTGAGCATTTCTTGAGTAGATATTGGCCACACACACACACACACACACACACACACACACACACACACACACATACAGAGAGAGAGAGAGAGAAAGACAGACAGACTGATACACACACACAAACACACACACACACACACACACACACACACACACACACACACACTTCTGTTTTACATGTAGATATTTTAAATAAATTATTAGTAACACAATGCTTACTCCTAGTCTTGTAGTAATTTTTACACATTAATCATACCATCATTGTTTGGCAGAATTGTCAATACCACTGTTTAAATAAAATGAATTGATTGAATTTGTCAAAATGTGATTGTAAATGTTATAATAGTGGTTTTATAATGTCTAAATATGAATTATAGAGCAATATAATCAAGTAGTATGACAAAATGACTTTTTAAAACCAGCAGGTGGCAGCAGAGAACCACTCATTAGCTCATTTTCATTGTAAACGTCTGTTTTCCATTTAATGGGCACATTTTCCGGTGAATGCCTTTAATTTAATTACTTATTCTATCTTTTCCCCTTTAAAACATATTTTCAGGTGTTATTTTGAATTGTAATGTAATATTGTGAAAAACACATCAAATGAACAAATTAATTGATAAACATTGTCAAAATGTGATTTGCAATGTTATTATAATGATTTTATAAAGTTTATATATGCTTAGTGAGCAGAATGAACCAATAAGTGGTCTTATGCTGCCCTCTGGTGGCTTTATGGCAATTTAATGTAATACACCAATATAAGCATTGTCACTTTTTTAATTTTTAAAGAGGCATCTATTGCCTGATCTCCATGAAATGTTGTATGCTTGTTTAGAGTCATGTGTCACATGTACTTCCTCTTTTGAGATTATCTAAACATTCAATGAGGAGTTAAAGGCTTTTTGGGGACATTTGGTCAAAATCACATATTGATATGACTATTATAGCCATCCAATTGTAAAAGTTATTTTTTCTATATAATTATTGACCTAGAGAGTCAGAATGAGCAGATCTAACAAATGATTTAAACATTATATTGCAACAGATGGAAAATACCATTTGCAGCTAATACAGGCAATTTTCCATAGGAAATGCATGGTTTTAAAGCTTTTTAACAGTTATAGCGCCACCTATAGTTTGATCTCCATAAAACTTTGCATGCTTCTTCAGCATGTTATGCCACATATACCCAACAATTTTTGTGAAGTTTTGAGTTTACTTTTAGGATTTATAGGCTTTGAGTGCATTTTTCCACACCTCTTTTTAAATGACTCTGTTATAGCCATCCAAATGCAAAAGTTCAACTTTTTTTGATAATTATTGATCTAGAGAGTCCAGAGAATTGTCCTAGACTGGTTTGGTTCCGATCGGGCAAAAAACCAGGGACTAGTTCGCAAAAGTAGCTTTTTAACATAATTGTGAATATTTAATGAACGATTTGATTGACAGCAATGGTTCTAGAGGCAAAGTTGTTCAGAATGAGGAGATCTATCATATGATATGCATATTTTGTGGATGTGTGCAACACCATGTGATTACAGAGCCATAAAACTCGTTAGCGCCAACTAGTGGCCGATTTCTTTCAAAATTCTTACAGACCTCTAGGCCATGAGTCGAGCATGCCCATCGAGTTTCGTTCCGATCGCTTCCGTTAACCTTGTCTTATAGGTGCTCAAACTTAATTGGTTGATGGCGGCCATGTTTTTTGAGATACGCCAATGTCCTCATAGACATACATGGGGCCTTGACCAAGACACTGCACACCAATTTTCAAGTCAATCGGACTAACGGTCAGGTGGTCATAGCCTTTTTTATGTTTTTTTCACATTATAGCGCCACCTAGAGCTCAATCTTCGCGATTTTTTTTACTGTGACCTCAAATTGAGCCCATACACATGTGTACCAAGTTTGGTGACTATATCTCATTTAGGTTTTGAGTTATAGCCTTTTTAGTAAAATTGGCTCCGCCTGACAAACATTTTTACGCCCCTTAACAACCTTGAATCGAAATTTCAACTTTTTTTCGATAATTATTGATATTTAGACTCCATAGAACATTTCTGCACTGGTTTGGTTCTGATCGGGCAAAAACCAGGGACTAGTTCGCAAAAGTAGGTTTTCAACAAAATTCAAAATGGCGGAAAATTTGCATACCGGAAATGAAATCGGAGATATACGTTTTGTTTGGCAAGGACTCAGCTTTCCAGTGATATAAGACACTTGAGTGTGGACCAAACGGTTTAGGAGTTATGAGCCATTGTGCGCTTTTGGTTGCTGTAGCGCCACCTATAGGCCAATTGGGGTCATAGCTTATCAGGTTCGTCCCAGGCTGAGGACTACCATCTGACAAAGTTTCAACGCTCCAGCCCTTACGGTTTGGGCTGAATAATAATAATAATAATAATAATTAAAGCTGCAAGCAGCATTTAGCGGGTTCAAGCATTTAAGGCCTTTAAGGACTTAAAGCCTAAAAGCATCAAAAGACACCAAGGTTCATTTAGAAAGCATTTAACCACTGACATAATAGATGAAAATGACCATTTACAGCCAATAAAGGCAATTTAATATAGGATATGTGGTTTTCAAAGCTTTTTGTCAGTTATAGTGCCACCTATGGTCTAATTTACCATGTACTAGCATAGTTTACCATGATTTACCATGTTCTAGTGTGATTTACCATGATTTACCATAGTTTACCTTGATTTACCATGTTCTTGTTTGATTTACCATGATATTCCCTGTGTTAGTGATTTAACATACTTTACCGTGATTCGCCATATTTTACCATGAATTGCCATAGCTTACATTGATTTAGCATGTCCTGGCATGATTAACTGTGATTTACCATGTTCCAGTTTGATTTACCATGATTCTAGCCTGATTTATCATAGTTTACTACGATTTACCATGTTTCCACATTCTAATATGATTTACCACGATTTACCACATTGTAGTATGATTTACCATGATCCTAGCCTGATTTACCATAGTTTACCATGATTTACCATGTTTCCATATTCTATTATGATTTACCATGATTTACCACATTGTAGTATGATTTACCACATTGTAGCCTGATTTACAATAGTTTACCATGATTTACCATGTTTCCATTCTAATATGATTTACTCTGATTTACCACATTGTAGTATGATTTACCATGATACTGGTATGATTTACCATAGTTTACCATGATTTACCACGAGTTACCACATTCTAATATGATTTACCATGAGTGACCTGCATTCTAATTGATTTACCATGATTTACCACAAATTGCCACATTCTAATATGATTTACCATGATCCTAGCCTGATTTACCATAGTTTACCATGATTTACCATGTTTCCACATTCTAATATGATTTACCATCATTTACCACATTGTAGTATGATTTACCATGATCCTAGCCTGGTTTACCATAGTTTACCATGATTTACCATGATTTACCACATTGTAGTATGATTCACCATGATTATAGCATTATTTACCATAGTTCAGCATGATTTACCACATTCTAATGTGATTTACCATGATTTACCCCATTGAGGTTTGATTCACCATGATTCTAGCCAATACATTTAATTTTAACCTGTGGAAACACAATAAAGTATATTTCTGATCCTGCAGCCCTCTATAGGACAACATTAGCATTAGAACCAGCACAAGTCTATGGCATTGATAAACATTGACAAAATGGGATATTAAATGTTATTATAATGATTTTTACAATGCCTAGATATGAATTTTAAAGCAAAAACTATTGCCAAATGTAATGTCATGTGTCACCTGCTTATTTGAATAAAGTCTGAGCATTTCTTGAGTAGATATTGGCCACACACACACACACACACACATACAGAGAGAGAGACAGAAAGACAGACAGACAGACAGACACACACACACACACACACACACACACACACACACACACACACACACACACACTTCTGTTTTACATGTAGATATTTTAAATAAATTATTAGTAACACAATGCTTACTCCTAGTCTTGTAGTAATTTTTACACATTAATCATACCATCATTGTTTGGCAGAATTGTCAATACCACTGTTTAAATAAAAATGAATTGATTGAATTGTCAAAATGTGATTGTAAATGTTATAATAGTGGTTTTATAATGTCTAAATATGAATTATAGAGCAATATAATCAAGTAGTATGACAAAATGACTTGTATAACCAGCAGGTGGCAGCAGAGAACCACTCATTAGCTCATTTTCATTTTAAATGTCTGTTTTCCATTTAATGGGCACATTTTCCGGTGAATGCCTTCAAATGTGCTAACTCACATACACATTTTGTTGCAGATATAGATATTTGAATTTAATAAAGGGTATATAAAATATGTTTTCCCTTTAAAACATATTTTCAGGTGTTATTTTGAATTGTAATGTAATATTGTGAAAAACACATCAAATGAACAAATTAATTGTCAAAATGTGATTTGCAATGTTATTATAATGATTTTATAAAGTTTATATATGCTTAGTGAGCAGAATGAACCAATAAGTGGTCTTATGCTGCCCTCTGGTGGCTTTATGGCAATTTAATGTAATACACCAATATAAGCATTGTCACTTTTAACTTTTATAGAGGCATCTATTGCCTGATCTCCATGAAATGTTGTATGCTTGTTTAGAGTCATGTGTCACATGTACTTCCTCTTTTTGAGATTATCTAAACATTCAATGAGGAGTTAAAGGCTTTTTGGGGACATTTGGTCAAAATCACATATTGATATGACTATTATAGCCATCCAATTGTAAAAGTTATTTTTTCTATATAATTATTGACGAGAGTCAGAATGAGCAGATCTAACAAATGATTTAAACATTATATTGCAACAGATGGAAAATACCATTTGCAGCTAATACAGGCAATTTTCCATAGGAAATGCATGGTTTTAAAGCTTTTTAACAGTTATAGCGCCACCTATAGTTTGATCTTCATAAAACTTTGCATGCTTCTTCAGCATGTTATGCCACATATACCCAACAATTTTCGTGAAGTTTTGAGTTTACCTTTAGGATTTATAGGCTTTTGAGTGCATTTTTCCACACCTCTTTTTTAAATGACTCTGTTATAGCCATCCAAATGCAAAAGTTCAACTTTTTTGATAATTATTGATC
>CM040932.1:47783207-47793207 GCA_023029165.1 Gobiocypris rarus
CACTCAGACAGACACTCAGACACACAGACACTCCAGACAGACACTCAGACAGACACTCACACAGACACTCACACAGACACTCAGACAGACACTCAGACAGACACTCAGACAGACACTCACACAGACACTCACACAGACACTCAGACAGACACTCAGACAGACACTCAGACACTCAGACAGACACTCAGACAGACACTCAGACAGACACTCAGACACACAGACACTCAGACACTCAGACACTCAGACACTCAGACACACAGACACTCAGACAGACACTCAGACAGACACATACACACACTCACACACACAGACACTCAGACACACAGACACTCACACACAGACACTCAGACAGACACTCAGACAGACACTCAGACAGACACACACACACACAGACACTCAGACACTCAGACACACAGACACTCACACAGACACTCAGACAGACACTCAGACAGACACTCAGACAGACACTCAGACAGACACTCAGACACTCAGACACTCAGACAGACACTCCAGACACACAGACACTCAGACAGACACTCAGACACACAGACACTCAGACAGACACTCAGACAGACACTCAGACAGACACTCAGACAGACACTCAGACAGACACTCAGACACTCAGACAGACACTCAGACACACAGACACTCAGACAGACACTCACACAGACACTCAGACAGACACTCAGACACACAGACACTCAGACAGACACTCAGACACACAGACACTCAGACAGACACTCAGACAGACACTCACACAGACACTCACAGACACTCAGACAGACACTCAGACACACAGACACTCAGACAGACACTCAGACACACAGACACTCAGACACACAGACACTCAGACAGACACTCAGACACACAGACACTCAGACAGACACTCAGACAGACACATACACACTCACACACAGACACTCAGACACTCAGACACACAGACACTCAGACAGACACATACACACTCACACACAGACACTCCAGACACACAGACACTCAGACAGACACTCAGACAGACACTCAGACAGACACTCAGACACACAGACACTCAGACACTCAGACACACAGACACTCAGACACTCAGACACACAGACACTCAGACAGACACACAGACACTCAGACAGACACTCAGACACACAGACACACAGGCACTCACAGGCACTCAGACACAGAGACACTCAGACAGACACTCAGACACTCAGACAGACACTCAGACACAGACACACAGACACTCAGACACACAGACACTCAGACACACAGACACTCAGACAGACACTCAGACACACAGACACTCAGACAGACACTCAGACAGACACTCAGACAGACACTCAGACACACAGACACTCAGACAGACACTCAGACAGACACAGAGACACTCAGACAGACACACAGACACTCAGACACACACACACTCAGACAGACACTCAGACACACAGGCACAGACACACAGGCACACAGACACTCAGACACAGACACACAGGCACTCAGACAGACACTCAGACACACAGACACTCAGACAGACACTCAGACACACAGACACTCAGACAGACACTCAGACAGACACTCAGACAGACACTCAGACAGACACTCAGACACACAGACACTCAGACAGACACTCACACAGACACTTAGACAGACACTCAGACACACAGACACTCAGACAGACACTCAGACACACAGACACTCAGACAGACACTCAGACAGACACTCACACAGACACTCAGACAGACACTCAGACACACAGACACTCAGACACACAGACACTCAGACAGACACTCAGACACACAGACACTCAGACACACAGACACTCAGACAGACACTCAGACACACAGACACTCAGACAGACACTCAGACAGACACATACACACTCACACACAGACACTCAGACACTCAGACACACAGACACTCAGACAGACACATACACACTCACACACAGGCACTCAGACACACAGACACTCAGACAGACACTCAGACAGACACTCAGACACAGACACACAGACACTCAGACACTCAGACACACAGACAATCAGAAAGACACTCAGACAGACACTCAGACAGACACTCAGACAGACACACTCAGACAGACACACAGACACTCAGACACACACACTCAGACTGACACTCAGACACACAGACACTCAGAAAGACACTCAGACAGACACTCAGACAGACACTCAGACACACAGACACTCAGACAGACACTCAGACACACAGACACTCAGACAGACACTCAGACAGACACAGACACACTCACACACAGACACTCAGACACACAGACACACAGGCACTCAGACACACAGACACTCAGAAAGACACACAGACACTCAGACACAGACACACAGACAGACACTCAGACAGACACTCAGACAGACACAGACACACTCACACAGACACTCAGACACACACACACTCAGACAGACACTCAGACACACAGACACTCAGACACACAGACACTCAGACAGACACACAGACACTCAGACAGACACTCAGACACACAGACACTCAGACACACAGGCACTCAGACACACAGGCACTCAGACACACAGGCACTCAGACACACAGGCACTCACAGACACTCAGACACACAGACAGACACTCAGACACACAGACACTCACACAGACACTCAGACAGACACTCACACAGACACTCAGACACACAGACACTCAGACACACAGACACTCAGACAGACACTCAGACAGACACTCAGACAGACACTCAGACACACAGACACTCAGACACACAGACACTCAGACAGACACTCACACAGACACTCAGACAGACACTCAGACACACAGGCACTCAGACAGACACTCAGACACACAGACACTCAGACAGACACACAGACACTCAGACAGACACTCAGACACACAGACACACAGACACACAGACACTCAGACAGACACTCAGACACAGACACACACACACAGACACTCAGGCACACAGACACTCAGGCACAGACACTCACACAGACACTCAGACAGACACTCAGACACACAGACACTCAGACAGACACTCAGACACACAGACACTCAGACAGACACACAGACACTCACAGACACTCAGACACACAGACACTCAGACACACAGACACTCACAGGCACTCAGACACACAGACACACAGGCACTCAGACACACAGACACTCACACAGGCACTCAGACAGACACTCAGACAGACACTCAGACAGACACTCAGACAGACACTCAGACAGACACTCAGACACACAGACACTCAGACAGACAGACACACAGACACTCAGACAGACATTCAGACAGACACTCACACAGACACTCACACAGACACTCAGACAGACACTCAGACACACAGACACTCAGACAGACACATACACACACACACACAGACACTCAGACACACAGACACTCAGACAGACACTCAGACACACAGACACTCAGACAGACACTCAGACAGACACTCAGACAGACACACAGACAGACACACAGACACTCAGACAGACACTCAGACACACAGACACTCAGACACACAGACACTCAGACAGACACTCAGACACTCAGACACACAGACACTCAGACAGACACTCAGACAGACACTCAGACACACAGACACTCAGACAGACACTCAGACACTCAGACAGACACTCAGACAGACACTCAGACACACAGACACTCAGACACACAGACACTCAGACACACAGACACTCAGACAGACACATACACACTCACACACAGACACTCAGACACACAGACACTCAGACAGACACTCAGACAGACACTCAGACACACAGACACTCAGACACACAGACACTCAGACAGACACTCAGACAGACACTCAGACAGACACTCAGACAGACACTCAGACAGACACTCAGACAGACACTCAGACAGACACTCAGACACTCAGACACACAGACACTCAGACACACAGACACTCAGAAAGACACTCAGACACACAGACACTCAGACAGACACTCAGACAGACACTCAGACACTCAGACACACAGACACTCAGAAAGACACTCAGACAGACACTCAGACAGACACTCAGACAGACACTCAGACAGACACTCAGACACACAGACACTCAGACACTCAGACAGACACTCAGACAGACAGACACTCAGACACACAGACACTCAGACAGACACTCAGACACTCAGACAGACACTCAGACAGACACTCAGACAGACACTCAGACAGACACTCAGACAGACACTCAGACACTCACACACTCAGACAGACACTCAGACACACAGACACTCAGACAGACACTCAGACAGACACTCAGACACACAGACACTCAGACACTCAGACACACAGACACTCAGACACAGGCACACAGACACTCACACACAGACACTCAGACACACAGACACTCAGACAGACACTCAGACAGACACATACACACTCACACACAGACACTCAGACACACAGACACTCAGACAGACACTCAGACAGACACATACACACTCACACACAGACACTCAGACACACAGACACTCAGACACACAGACACTCAGACACACAGACACTCAGACAGACACTCAGACAGACACTCAGACAGACACTCAGACAGACACTCAGACAGACACTCAGACACTCAGACAGACACTCAGACAGACACTCAGACACACAGACACTCAGACAGACACTCAGACAGACACTCAGACACACAGACACTCAGACACTCAGACACACAGACACTCAGACAGACACACACACACTCACACACAGACACTCAGACACACAGACACTCAGACAGACACTCAGACAGACACATACACACTCACACACAGACACTCAGACACACAGACACTCAGACAGACACTCAGACAGACACATACACACTCACACACAGACACTCAGACACACAGACACTCAGACACACAGACACTCAGACACACAGACACTCAGACAGACACTCAGACAGACACTCAGACAGACACTCAGACAGACACTCAGACACACAGACACTCAGACAGACACTCAGACAGACACTCAGACAGACACTCAGACAGACACTCAGACACACAGACACTCAGACAGACACTCAGACACAGACACACAGGCACTCAGACAGACACTCAGACACACAGACACTCAGACAGACACTCAGACAGACACTCAGACAGACACTCAGACACACAGACACTCAGACAGACACTCAGACAGACACTCAGACACACACACACACACACACACACTCGGGCTGCTGTGGTACTGACCCGTGTAGAAGCGCCGCAGGTCAGTGAACAGCTGTCGGAACATGTGGGCGTTCTGCGTGTACAGGTGACCGTACGTCTGCGTGAACATCTCATTCATCGATTTCTCCGCCACATCCAGAAGCTCCCGGAAAAACTCTGACATCACAGGACAGACAGAAAGCGTTCATGACACCACAACCTCCGTTTTCAGTCACTGAAACAATAGCACACATTATTCCGCTGTCCTCACCATCAAACTTGCGGTGTCTCTGTGTGAAGGTGGTGAGCAGGAACTGGCTGGTGTCTCGCACCGCAGACAGGAAGTCCGCCTCACTCTGGCGCGCGAGTGTGTCCTCCATCAAACTGGAGCAGCAGGTGTAGTCGCGCGGACACAGGCGGAGGTGTTCACCTGCCAATGAGAGACCACACAAACACACTGCATCAAAAACGGTTTGATTCTGTCATAATACATTAAAGAATTGCCTGCATATCATCAGCATCAAAATATATACAATACTGTATTAGGCCTAATACATACACAGATCAGGCATAACATTATGACCACCTTCCTAATATTGTGTTGGTCCCCCTTTTGCTGACCCGTCGCGTCGAGTCATGGACTCCACTAGACCCCTGAAGGTGTGCTGTGGTATCTGGCACCAAGATGTTAGCAGCAGATCCTTTAAGTCCTGTAAGTTGTGAGGTGGAATCCTCCATGGATCAGACTTGTTTGTTCAGCACATCCCACAGATGCTCGATTGGATTGAGATATGGGGAATTTGGAGGCCAAGTCAACACCTCAAACTCATTCAAACCATTCCTGAAGCATTTGTGCTTTGTGTCAGGAGCATTATCCTGCAAGAGCCACAGCCACCAGGGAATACCGCTTCCATGAAAGGCTGTACATGGTCTGCAACAATGCTTAGGTAGGTGGGACATGTCAAAGTAACATCCACATGGATGGCAAGACCCATACGCAACAAACTGCGATGCTCTGTGTATTCTGACCCCTTTCTATCAGAACCAGCATTAACTTCTTGAGCAGTTTGAGCTCCAGTAGCTCGTCTGTTTGATCGGACCACACGGGCCAGCCTTCGCTCCTCACGTGCATCAATGAGCCTGGGCCGCCCATGACCCTGTGTCCGGTTCTCCACTGTTCCTTCCTTGGAGCACTTTTGCTGCCTAATATATCATCAGTGTTATTCACCTCACCTGCCATAATGTTATGCCTGATATTATATTGGATATAGTAATATAGTCAGCAGCTAGAACACAGCTAAAACAAATAACATTTCCACTGTTACACTTTTATATCATTATTTGGGTTAATCTCTTTAATTCCCAGCAGGATTTAGTTTACTTCACATTGTGTTTTCTGACTATTCCTGGACTCGAAGTGACAGATGAGGTCTTTGATACAGCAACACACACTCATCAGTCCCGAACATCGTGATCCAGCACGAGCACATATGAGCAGATGCCGGGGTGTGTGTGTGTGTGTGTGTGTGTGTGTCTCACCGCTGATGCGCGCGTGCGGCGCGGTGTCCAGACTGTGCTTCTCCCCGTAAACTCGGCGTGACTCCCCGCAGCTCCTCGCGCCGCCCGCCGCGCCGCACAGCGCGAGCACACACGCCAGCTTCAGCACCAGCATCTTCACACACACGCAGTCAGCGCCGATAGACTCTCGGTCTGTGGTAAATATGAGGAAGAGCGGATCTGCAGCCTCTCGGCGGGCGGAGCGCGTCTCTCTTTGTCCCGGGATGATCGCGCGCACACACACACACACACACACACACACCGCCCTGAAGAGCGTGTGTCTGAACAATAGAAACGCACACACACTTTCTCTTTGTTGGATTTTTCACAGTACGAGGCTTTTTATTCAGGCAGATCAGCCGTGTAATTTTAAAGGATCAAAAATAAAGCTGCAATTAATGATTCGTGTTAAAATTATTCCTCACAGGAACCGTTTATGATCGCGCGTTAAACGGACGCGATAATACATAGCATTATAACGCGTCATTGATGTGTTGGATATGATGCTGATTAATGACACTCTTTCACTTCAGATGAAGGACAGGGTAGAAAAGATGCACAATTCTGAACACGATACCATTTGCTCAAAGTTTTATTAATATTATATCATTATTTAGTTTAGTTCGTTTTATTATTTTCAACATGTGAATACATTACTAAAAAAAAAAAGTCTCCAAACATGTAAAAAAATAAAATAAAATAAAAAATAGATGAATAAATATATTCCCATCCTGATCCTGAACGGAGCTCAATCACGTGACGCGGCTGCCAGTATCGATCGCTGCCAGCTGCTCGTGTCATTATCCACTCAGAAATTCAACACGCACCAAATAACAATACAACACCACCACCGGACGTTCAGAGACTCTGCCAACGATTACGCATTAAATAAATAAATTTATAAAGTTTCCATAAACAGGGTTGCTATGCGTTTTGCCAATGCAGAATTCGTCCAATCAGACTTGACTCTGTTCAGACATCGGCCAATTATCGTCCAGACGGCCGGAGTCACCAGCCAATCAGAGATGTGTCTTGCGTGAGTGAGGGCTTTTCGCGCGCTCAGTCTGTCAGTCAGTCAGTCAGTCAGTCAGTCAGATCAATAACTTCAGATTAACTCACCGACAGTGATCGAACACTGGAAATCATCCGCGGATTCTGAGGTGAGAGACTCTCTTCGGACAGATGGTCGAGTTTCAAGTTAATTTAGTCCAAAGGTTCCGATTTTGTGAGGTAACTTTAACGTAACAACCGAACTCGTCCTTCTCGGTTTCGCATCGGTTTTAATTGACGTTAACAGATGATTTGATCGTGTAGAAGTTGAAATAACGTTCAAACTGAATTAGGTTGATCCTAACGCTCACCACCCACATTATTTATCAATGTCTAAAAGAGCGCTAACTTAATTAATGATATGACATCGACACCGAAATCACTTACCTATTTTGAATAAGTAGTTATTTTAAAGCCGCTAAAATAAAGTAACGTAACCGCCATGTTGTGATTGTCACGTGACCCACCAGTCAGTTGCGTCGCTCCACTGGCTTTCACAAATCCTCTGTTTGGATTACATTCATACTAACTTACACACATTACTATATAGAACATACCTTTTCAATACTACGCCTCATTACCCTTTATTAACATGAGCGTAATCTTGTCTAAAACACATTAACCTCTTGTGTGTAATTGTAATGTGTTGTCATCCTCATTTACACTTGTATAATTCATTCAGTGATAGGTGTATGAAGGGGCGTGGCCACTGAGTGAGTTAAACCAATGACATGCTCCGCTCTCTCTTCAGTCAAGATAAGGGCAGGGTACAGATTAATACGCATGACATGACAACATGACAAAATAATGACCTAAAATCTTCTTAGACACACCCTAGCAACCAGTTACAGGACCCTAGCAACCACTCCACAGATTTACATTGAAAAATAGATGTCAGGGATATAAATGAATCAGAGCATCATAGAGACACGTGGGTTTGGCTCTTCTGATTTCATTCAGGGTAGATGTGTTCGCTTTCTTGGGGACAGGTATAATAATAGATGACTTAAATAAGCGAAAGATTAAAAACAACCTGCCAGTTGTTCTCCACAGACCTTCAAAACCTTCAATAACATCTGTCTTCCTGTGTGCGGAAATGTGTTTATGCAGCCGTGCCAGCGAAACACGTGCATGCGCGCCTGTGTTAAGAGCGCTAGTTGCTCCGTGAGCGCTCATGCGCTCATCCTGTTGACATCTCCGAATGCAAGCACGCATTCCACACAAACAAACATACAGGGAGTGCAGAATTATTAGGCAAATTAGTATTTTGACCACATCATCCTCGTTATGCATGTTGTCTTACTCCAAGCTGTATAGGCTGGAAAGCCTACTACCAATTAAGCATATTAGGTGATGTGCATCTCTGTAATGAGAAGGGGTGTGGTCTAATGACATATATCAGGTGTGCATAATTATTAGGCAACTTAACAAAAAACAAATTTATACCCATTTCAATTATTTATTTTTACCAGTGAAACCAATATAACATCTCAACATTCACAAATATACATTTCTGACATTGAAAAACCAAACATAAACAAATCAGTGACCAATATAGCCACCTTTCTTTGCAAGGACACTCAAAAGCCTGCCATCCATGGATTCTGTCAGTGTTTTGATCTGTTCTCCATCAACCACAGCCTCCCAGACACTGTTCAGAGAGGTGTACTGTTTTCCCTCCTTGTAAATCGCACATTTGATGATGGACCACAGGTTCTCAATGGGGTTCAGATCAGGTGAACAAGGGAGGCCATATCATTAGATTTTCTTCTTTTATACCCTTTCTTGCCAGCCACGCTGTGGAGTACTTGGGCGCGTGTGATGGAGCATTGTCCTGCATGAAAATCATGTTTTTCTTGAAGGATGCAGACTTCTTCCTGTACCACTGCTTGAAGAAGGTGTCTTCCAGAAACTGGCAGTAGGACTGGGAGTTGAGCTTGACTCCATCCTCAACCGAAAAGGCCCCACAAGCTCATCTTTGATGATACCAGCCCAAACCAGTACTCCACCTCCACCTTGCTGGCGTCTGAGTCGGACTGGAGCTCTCTGCCCTTTACCAATCCAGCCACGGGCCCATCCATCTGGCCCATCAAGACTCACTCTCATTTCATCAGTCCATAAAACCTTAGAAAAATCAGTCTTGAGATATTTCTTGGCCCAGTCTTGACGTTTCAGCTTGTGTGTCTTGTTCAGTGGTGGTCGACTTTCTGCCTTTCTTACCTTGGCCATGTCTCTG
>CM040932.1:47803207-47805707 GCA_023029165.1 Gobiocypris rarus
TCAGGTGTGAGCTGGTGGGCGGGGCTACAGAATCAGGTGTGAGCGGTGGGCGGGCTACAGAATCAGCGTGAGCCGTGGGCGGGGCTACAGAATCAGGCATGAGCCGTGGGGCGGGCTACATAATCAGGTGTGAGCTGGTGGGCGGGGCTACAGAATTCAGGTGTGAGCCGTGGGCGGGGCTACAGAATCAGCGTGAGCCGTGGGGCGGGGCTGCAGAATCAGGCATGAGCCGTGGGCGGGCTACATAATCAGGTGTGAGCCGGTGGGCGGGGCTACAGAATCAGGTGTGAGCCGGTGGGCGGGGCTACAGAATCAGGTGTGAGCCGGTGGGCGGGGCTACAGAATCAGGCGTGAGCCGTGGCGGGGCTACATAATCAGGTGTGAGCTGGTGGGCGGGCTACAGAATCAGGCGTGAGCCGGTGGGCGGGGCTACAGAATCAGGTGTGAGCCGGTGGGCGGGGCTACAGAATCAAGCGTGAGCCGTGGGCGGGGCTACAGAATCAGGCGTTCGTCTTGAGGCGGCCTTTCCCTGAACTCTGACCTCACAGGGACGCACATTCACAGATGAGCCAGCTGCCAATAAAAGCTTTCCTTTGACTAACGGCTCTGAAACAGGATATTCTTATATCACCATGACCTTTACTATGTCAAAGGCTCAAGGGAAAGTCATTTCTCAATTCATCACCCTTTATAAAGACATGAAATGCCCAGTATAACCAGGGTTTTTCCCGGCTCAAAATGAGGCGGAGGTGGTTAAATCCTGCTTGGCCCGACCGACCCGTGGCTTGCGATTGCCGATAAATTGTCAGTTTTAGGGCTTTGTCGTACTTTTTTTTTTTGTGTGTGCTTCGCTCATTAAATAATTATGAATCCCTTACATTATCATTTTGCAGTGCAAGATTACAGCTAACACCTTTATAAGTAAGTATTTGTTCAATTCAGTGAATATTCAGTTTATGAAGGGCATTTTTCCCTAATCTTATTAAAGGAACACTCCACTTTTTTTAAAAATAGGCTCATTTTCCAACTCCCCTAGAGTTAAATAGTTGAGTTTCACCGTTTTTGTATCCATTCAGCCGATCTTAGTATCTGGCGGTAGCACTTTTAGCATAGCTTAGCATACATCATTGATTCTAATCAGTCCATTAGCATCTCATTCAAAAAATGAGCAAAGACACTTTAAATATTTTTCCTATTTAAAACTTGACTCTTCTACAGTAACATCGTGTGCTGAGACCAACTGAAAATGAAAAGTTGTGATTTTCTACACCGATATGTAGAAAGTCTCGGATCTTCACGGCCGTACCATGGCTGCAGCCCAAATGAAATAATTTACACTGAAGAATTACAACTGCATGAAATAATGTTATGAGCAGGTGACCGTCCTAATGAGCGAGTCGTTCAGGAACCGGTCATTGAATCTTTGATTCGACCGATTCAATCAGACGCTGAATCGTTCAGGAACGATTGCTGCTGAAATGGAACAAAAACAGTCAATATTGCATCTAAAATGTAAGTGACTTAAATGTTAATTCATTGTTTATGGATCTGTCCTATGAAATCAATGCCATTTTCAGTGGTGATGGCGTTCAGGAAAACAGCCGTGTGAGCTGCGCACATTTCTTTTGATATCTCCTTGAGAAACAGCGTCAGCTGCGACAGCTCAACCGTGTTACCGTCAGCTCATTATATATCATTATCACTATCGATCGCCACTAACACTAATGAATGCAGAATCATTCTTGCATCTCAGTGATTCCCTAGTCATTTGTTATTGACCTTTTAAAAAGAAAAAAGTAAAATTCTCTTGAAATTTCACTTGCCCTGTCAAAAGCTCCACTTGTCCCAGACAAGCGTTAATGTCGAGCCCTGAAATGTATCATTCATATTAGGCCTGCACGATAAATCAAAATAAAATTGCGATCTCGATTCTCCCTGTTCACGATTTATTTTTTTAATGACTTCGATTTAAAAAAAAAAAATAAAAAAAATTGAAAGGACAAAATTCAGGGCTTCACCCTCAGCCAATAACAAAGCGCATTTTAGTCACGTCTTTCACTCGGTAGTGTGGAAATAAAATGGATATTGATGAACACCCAGGTCCTAGTGACGAGAATCAGCCGACCACTCAGTCTCAAACCGAACTTGTTCAGAGAAAAGTTTTAGTTGCTGTTGCTATGCCCGACAAGCCATGGCGCTCTCACACCACACACACACACACGCACACACACATGCTCTCACGGAGAGAAAATACATCGCGGGGCAAAGAGGACACTGGCGACACGCCGATAAAAAGGACAGAGCAAGTAACTTTTTATATGAAACAAAGTCTCATTTTCAAATTGTGTCATTTTTTTAAAGAAATGTAAACAATAAATAGCGTTTTGTGGCTCTTTAATGTGTTGTGATCGCCTCAGTTAAAGCTGCTCGTGAACCGAATCTCTCTTCCTTCTAGTTCATTGATAGGCATCAAATAAACATGAATGAACACTAACAGAAA
>CM040932.1:47815707-47893207 GCA_023029165.1 Gobiocypris rarus
CTGCTGGAGCACCAAGAGGACTTGCGCTCGCTAATGAACGGGATCTTCAAGGGTGTTTTCGTTCATCGCTACCGGGACAGAGTTCCTGAGATCCGGGCCGTCTGTATGGAGGAGATGGGCGTGTGGATCCGAGAAAATCCCGTCCGCTTCCTCAATGACGAACACCTCAAATACGTGGGCTGGATGCTGCATGACAAGGTGCGATGAGCAGAAACACACACTGACCACCAGATCGGAGTGCTTTTGCAATCTCACACACAAATCATGCTGTGTGTGTTTCAGCAAGCGGCTGTGCGGCTGCAGTGTGTGCTGACCTTACAGAAGCTGTACGAGAAGGATTTCATCAGCCAATTGGAGCTCTTCACCAGCCGCTTCAAGGTCAGAGGGCAGCCTCACGGGCTGACGCATCATAGACGTGACGACACATTAAAACTAAGTGTGATGTGTGACATTAAACTCTGATATTAGGTTGTGTTAAGTTGTGTTGTGCTTCTGTGGATGTGGTTTCTCTGCTCAGGAGCGGATCGTGTGCATGATCCTGGATAAAGACTCGGATGTGGCGGTGGAAGCAGTGAAGCTGCTGCTGATCATCCAGCAGTGAGTTTCATCCTCACATGACGTTCATTAGACACAGATCAGCTGGAGCCGCTTCGTTTGGATCACATTTAAGATGAAATGCTGTCAGACTGCTACTGAACGTGTGTGTGTGTGTGTGTGTGTGTGTGTGTGTGTGTGTGTGTGTGTGTGTTCAGGCAGACAGAAGAAGGCCTGAGTGAAGACGAGTGTGCTGCGGTCTATCCGCTGGTCTTCGCCACCCACCGAGGTCTCGCCTGCGCAGCTGGAGGATTCCTGTACCACACGTATGTTCCGCTTCATCATCTCCACACACACACACACACACACACACACACACACAGGTCACGGACCGTCATGTGTTGTGCTCTTGTGTGCAGGCTGTGCAGTGTGTTAGACGGCCGTGCAGACAAACGCAGTGTTGCTTTTCTCCGCCTGCTAGCCCATTTCTTCATTAAGAGCGAGGTAAACCACTCACATCCCATCATGCACCTGCTTCTCTCCTTCCGCTCACAGATCACATGATCCGTGTGCTGTTGCAGTGTCCGGAATATTCATAAGAATTTATTCACCTTAGTGTCTGCCTTTAGAAATCCCAGTTTGTTCCTCAATTTTGATGTAAAATAACATTCATGTGATTTCAGATTAAATCCGATCGTAGTGTGTTTCATAAATGAGACTCCTGGTGTTCATGTCCGTTACTATACACCGATCAGGCATAACATTATGACCTAATATTGTATTGGTCCCCCTTTTGCTGACCCGTCGAGGCATGGACTCCACTTGACCCCTGAAGGTGTGCTGTGGTATCCGACACCAAGATGTTAGCAGCAGATCCTTTAAGTCCTGTAAGTTGTGAGGTGGGGTCTCCATGGATCGGACTTGTTTGTTCAGCACATCCCACAGATGCTCGATTTGATTGAGATCTGGGGAATTTGGAGGCCAAGTCAACACCTCAAACTCGTTGTTGTGCTCCTCAAACCATTCCTGAAGCATTTGTGCTTTGTGTCAGGAGCATTATCCTGCTCAAATCCTTACGCTTGCTCATTTTTCCTGCTTCTAACACATCAACTTTGAGGACAAAATGTTCACTTGCTGCCTAATATATCCCACCCACTAACAGGAGCCGTGATGAAGAGATCATCAGTGCTATTCACCGGTCATAATGTTATGCCTGATCGGTGTATGTTGATGTTTCAATGAGATGAACAGCCTGTGACTGTAGATATAGTGTGTGTGTGTGTGTTATCTTGACATGCGTGTGAAATGTCTTCTGTGTGTGTGTCAGTATCATGATCACGCGGCGTATCTAGTCGATAGTCTGTGGGATGTTGCGGGGGTGGAGCTAAAAGACTGGGATGTGATGACATCAGTCTTGCTGCAGGAAGGGGGTGAGTCCGTATCCAATCAGAGTGTCTTGAGTGCTTTTGAGAGCTTTATTCAAACTCAGATGTGTGTGTGTGTCTGTGTGTGTGTGTGTTGCAGGTATGGAGGACAAGCTGGAGAGCGCGATGATTGACATCATGATGTGTGCGGTGAGACAGGCTGCGGAGGCCACGCCCCCGACCTCCCGCTCGCAGAAGAAGGTGAGACAGAATCAGACAGACACGTGAGGGAGACACACAGGGTTTATAAGAAGACCGTTAGCCATCTTGCTTTTTGACAAGACTTTAATGTAGGGCTGCAACTAACGGTCATTTTAGCGGTTCATTGATAAAACGCCTGGGTAAAATGTTATTCCACATCCAGCCCAATGGTGTCATTCAAATTAATGTGTAAACTGAGGCTATGAAAACAGTGACTGTGTCCAAGTCCATACACACCACTCTCATCTCCGTGCCATAACTCTGCCTGGCGCTCCCACCGCTAGCCTAGCTTAGCACAAAGACTGGAGGTAAACGGCTCCAGCTAGCCTACTGCTCAATAAGAGACTAAATAACACCAACATTTTCATATTTACATGTTGTGATGTGTATAGTTACAGCCAGTACTGAGACCGATGGAAAATGAAAACTACCCATGGGACGGCAGCAAAGCTCCTGGATTATTACTCAGGAATGAGTGTAGTTTTCATTTTTCCGTCAGTCTCAGAACACGATGTGACTATCAGGGTTCGTACGGTCATGAAAAACCTGGAAAAGTCATGGAATTTTAAAATAGCAATTTCCACGCCTGGAAAAGTTTTGGAAAAACAAATAAACCAGAAAGTTTTGAAAAAGTAATGGAAATGTATTTCAAAATATTAATGTAATAGAAGATCTGTTTAAGTGATAATATTGGTTAAACAAACGTTGTGAACATACTTCGTTCCTCTGACTGACCGTCAGATTTCCGTTTGCAGCGCTGAGCGTTATATCCAATCACACGCGTTTCTGTCGAGCATGATGGCCAATCAGAAGCGTTCATATTAGTCATCGCTGATAGAGTTGTTCAGTGCGTGCGCTCTGACTGAATCCTGACTGAAACCCGCAAATTCTCCCGTCATCATAAACAACAGAGTCCAGATTGGATGTTAGAGATTAATGTCGGAGTATCGTCACCTTCCGTGATTTTTAACGGGAGTGTTTGTGAGAGCGTTTAAACTCGCGCTAGATCCAAGTTATGGATAGACTCACAATCGGTCACAATTGCTCCCTTTCTGGAAAACGTTAATATGATTTATTCATCATGCTGGTAAGATCATATAAATGTTCTAATGCATGAAAAGCATTAATATAATTTGTAAATGCTTGTAAGATTCCTTTATCTGTGTAGGCAGAATATATGACTTGTAGTTTCCCCAAACACAAAAAACATTTTATGTATATCTATTAATCGACGATATTAATAATCATTAATACAATATCAAGAGCATTACCTGACAACAATGACTCTGTAAAGAAGTAATACATTTCATGATTTGAGCAACATTAAACAGTCTGTGTAAATAAACATTTATGCTATTTCAGAAGCAGCTTCTGTTCCACCTGTGCAGTGTAAAGATGGCTTTTGTTATTGATAACACTCTATATAATATTCTGATTGATTTAAGTAATTGGTTAAATGTAAGTATTTGACACATGACAACACAGGTAAATCATTACAAACTGCACTTATAAATGCTCCTGGAAATCAATTGCGAGGAGCCCCGTAATGGAGAATGTAGTTTCTGACTCTTTGCATGGGGGAATGTCTGGCGTTTTTAGTTTGTAAAGGTGTAAATTGCAGAAATTCAAAATAAAAATTCAACCAGGGATGATGATTTGATGATTTTCAATAACTGATGGTTTTCCAGTGAGATGAATGGTAAATAGGAGGCAAAGCTGTTTTAAAATCTTCTTGGTTACCCAGTTTTGTATTCCTAAAGTGTGTCTCTGGCACTGCCACCTTGTAAAGCCTCTGTCAGTGTTACTGGACACTTATTTAACTCCATTGATGTGTGTTAATGCATTGCTAGGGTCAGACAGAATTATTTTCTGACCATCTTTTTGTATTTTGTATTAAACCACATAGTTTGTTGTTAATTAATTAGTTAAAGATATGCTGTGTTTTGACATTTGAACATGGATTTGTCTTATTTGACATATAGGTCATGAATATTTGTCTAAAAGTCATATGTATAGCGTCAGTTCTGGCAGGGCACGTTAGTCGAGCTCTCATCAGCCGATCACGTCTGTCTACAGGAATACGACATCAGCGCATGCATATATGAGCTCCTTCAGGACTATCAGCAGTAGAGCTGCACAATTAATCACGCGATTACGAATACGGATGCCACGATTACAACCAAAAAACTCCACTTACATTAGTCTGTGTGCTTAAGAGGTGTGTTTGGAGCCCCGCCATTTTTAAAAAGCCATGTACACAGCCTATATATTAACACCACTAACTAACTCTTGCCATCGTCGCCTTTGACTTTTGGCTTGCTCAGTTTGGGACACTAAATATTCAGCTATATCACTGATCCGCCCGCATCGACACCAGGAATGGAAATTAACTTTTTTGTCCAGCGGCCACTGTGGCTGGGGGATTTCAACATCTACCAGCCACTCAATGTTTTTACCAGCCACTTTCTTGTTTTTAACCAACAATGTGTAACTGCATGTGAAAATTAATACTACAGCTCTACAACTGTCATTCTAGGCAGTTTTTATCGTGCTTTAGTTTTAGTTAGTTATGTGATGCTATATAAATGGGGGGTGTGACGTCATGATTGACAGATGAGATTGACGGAGTGAGTTTGTCACTGAGGCACCAACAGACTTTCATAGTATGGTGTACAAAATGGATTAACTTCCAATATCTTTTATTACAGGGTTTTCCTGCATTTAATTGTTTGGTTTCACTTTATTTTGATGGTCCCTTTAACACATTCTGTTGACTATAACATGTCTAACTCTCAGTGGAGTGCTAGTAGAGTATCAGTAGACTGGAAGGCTTATGGCTGGAGTAAGTTGGGATGTAGTTGCACAGTTACTTATAGTCAGTGTCTGTTAGGATCAACATTATAAAGAGTTAGCAGATATTAAGCAGACAGGCTAGGCTTCTCTAATGAGAGAAGACATGTAGATGCTAAGTTACTTATAGTCAACATAATATTCAAAATGGACCATCAGAATAAAGTGTTACCAATTTTTTTTTCTTATTTGATGAGTTATTGTGATTTATGAATGATAGATGACGGCTGCACTTGTGATAGGGCGCATAACTGAGTGACGATGAGACGAGCAGAGCTCCTCGCGCGCACTTTCTGTCTTCAATAAGCACCACCGTCTAAGCCCTTTCTCAAATTCCCATATTAATCAAAATCAAACGGCCGAAAGACCGAATCCATGTTGCATGTGGCGCATTAGGACAACTTTTTTCTTGAATTACCGCTGCGTGTGAATTGCGCTCAAAAAACGTTGACTCTTCTCTGAGCAGCTGACATTATCCATATTTACAATAAACGGGAAAAAAATCCTGTCCATTTATGAAGTGTTTTCTGTGTTGTCAAATCTTCCGCGATGTTCTAACTGACCGGATTCACACACGGTGCGTCTGCTAATGTCCGATTCGTGACCTAATGACTCCTTTGAACCGAATCATTTTAACAGACACTGCACTCCCCGCGCCGAGTTGTGCCTTTTGCTCTCCATCAACATCACGGTATCAACGTTTAGAAAATCGCTTTTTTCCATTTGTGAATAGATTCAGAATCGTCCATGTCCGCATCGCAATGCATCTCAGAATCGATCGACACCGTACTGCCGGTGAAACAGAACAGTATGCTATTTTTATTTACCCGCCACAGTGGCCGGTAGGTGACGCGAGTTTACCCGCCAAAACACCAAATCACCCGCGTTTGGCTGGTGGCGGGTGCTAATTTCCATCCCTGATCGACACCACATCTGAACTGAACTGATGACATCCCTGTTTTCTCCGGAGCGGCTGTACAGCCGAATCAAACTCTGTTGATTATTCTCCTGTTATCACTGTGAAGCTGCTCTGAAACAATCAGCACTGTAAAGAGCACTATATAAATAAAGATGACTTGACACTACACACATGGACAACAGTGATAGATCTCAACCCTTATGCTAAGGAGACAATCCAACGCAACTTTGAGGCGACTGAGCGAAACAGGATTATGTATTTCTGCTCAGCTACTCACATCAGACATCAAACACACGGCAAACGCCAACACTTTTTCATGTACGGTCTACTTCCTTGGTATAACAGTTCTAGCTTATAACATATCAGACAGGACTGCTACACAGATCGCGGGCTGATGTGAGAATGTGTGATCAGTCTCTCAGGTCTCTCACTTGTGCTCTTAATTAAAGAACCTAGGAGCAATTTAGAAGCACTTTCTGATCAATAACACGCATTTCAATTATAACTTTCCCATTACAGGATGATCTTTGGCCCTTTAAATTAATGTCCAGGGGCATTTTTACCATTATAAGAGCAATGTTTTCTAATCTTATTAAATGTATGCATCATCTTTTGTCAATTCTTCAATTAAAATAGAAAAGTTGTTTTTAAAATGTTAATTTCAGTTAGAGCAATAATACAGAACCAGACTGTTACCAGTCTAATGAAATCAGCATCAGAAGCTCAATCTCTGCCCTGCAGGAGTGGCACAGCAGCTCTATCTGAAGTGTTGTTTACACACTTACATATACTCAATGCAGCTCATGGATAAATAATGTTGTGTTTGAATTTAGAAATAGTTATGTACAAGTTAAACTTAAACTAAGTTGAAAGATTTATATTTTAAATAAAAAGTCCATGCAAAGTATAAATATGAAAATAAAACAGCCAGCAGGTGGCGGCAAGTCTATGTGCGAGTCAGTCATTCATTCAGCCGTTCAAACGCAGAGACACTCTAATCGAACCGCTTGGAGATAAGCCCAATATTCACGAAATACACAGTATTGTAGCTTAAAACGTTGTTACTTATGCTGCGTTCCAGGCAGGTTTTCAAGCCCGTAAATTACGACTTCAAACCAGGCAAAGTCACGGCAAAATGCCTGAGTGCAAGGAACTGGGGTAGCGAGATGTACACAAAACATGACGGACCGTACAGGGTTTATGCTCATTTACAATCATTTCTATCGGCAGAGGTGCTCACTCCTTACTTATTTGAAGGGAAAGGAGGAGAAAAAACGGCACATAAGGCAAGAGAAGCTGTTATAGCTTTTATTTTATATTATTTGGAAATGTATTTGGTATTCATGTATTCTTGCACTCAATGGACTGAAAACTAGCTAACGCTAGGAAAGCTGCTGATGAGGCATAACATTTACTGATAAATAACGTTAGAGCAATACCTTATTTTAATAAACAATTTGGTTTTTAATGCATGGCTTCCATAAACACCGCATCCGTAGGGGCCGCCATTGTTGTTTCGCAGGCTATGTGACGTCAGAACTCGTAACTGGGAGTACATTGATCTAGAACGAAGTCACGGGTGTAACAGCCGTTCCACTTTCACAGGTAGAAGGTTGGAAAAACACGGGTTGCCTGGAACGCGGCATTAATATCAGTATGTCTATTGGACTTTTGTGCAAGATCAGTATCACATTTGCCATCATGCCAATACTCGGAGCAATAGCAGTCCGTGACTTTAGGCGCTCTAGTGGTTAATAAGCAGAACTGCATGCGTCTGGCGGGAGCACATTGCAGCCGGAGCTACTTCTCTGTGTTTGTCCTCCGCAGCGCTGCGACCCCCAACTGGAGAGTCAGAATATAAACACTTATTATATGAGTACCGTAGTGATTCAAGACAAAAACACGGTTTGGAAAATGTATTCATTATATACTACTCACTCATACATCTAGTCATTTTTAAACACAACTGCAGCAGCTGATCAAGATCAAATCAAGAACTCATACAGGGGCGTTTTTAAATCATTTTGTATTAATTATTTTTTGGTGGCATTTTTTCCCCAAACCCTGTTAATTTCTGACCTTGTTTATGATAATCCAAATGTGGTATTTCTAGTTAATTTGGACTTGGCAGCAAATAAACATCAGCGCGAGGCGGTCTGGTGAGTGTGCATGGCTGCGTCACACCCGTTTCACCCGCTAAACCGTCTGTGAAGTGTAGTCCGTCGCACACGTCTTTAGCACATGCGCTGCTGACAGAAGGCATGACAAGCAATATCTGCCGTCAGATCAAATGCTGTCAGGCTTCATGTCAGTGTCATTATTCTAACGTTATTTTCGTATATTTCTCACCTCAAACTTTCCTGTCCTGTCAGACACTCACAAGTGCAAGCGCAAATGCGGCGACGCGCGCTCACTATATCACTGGATTATAAATAATGCGCAAAAGAAACTATGAGCAGTTATATTGTCAATTTGTAAGCCATTAAAAAAGTACCAGTAAATTACTTGACTGGTACTTGTTAGCTTATTTAAATCTTGTTGTTAAGCCCGATGGTGGGCTATTGCCAAAGTTAGGCTGGTTGTATGGATATATTTGATATAGTTTAAAGGGATAGTTCACTTTGAAATTAAATGTTGATATGTTTTAGCTTACCTCATGGGCATCCGAGATGTAGGAGTATTTGTTTCCCCAGCAGTTTCAATTTTGATCATTTTAGGTCAAACCGTTCTTGTCTGTGCCTCACATAATGCAGGTCTATGGTCACCACCTCAAAGAGCATACACAGAGAAGTCCAAATTAAACAATCCCCCATCGTACGTACACACTGATGGCCTAAGACACCAAACCAGCCTCAAAGGAACGAGTCTTCGTTCTTTGTGTGAGAAAACTTTTCAAAACATCCTTCAGTGTAAATTGTGTTAATCGTCATTTATAATCGCAATTACAATTTCAAGGGAATAATCGACAGTTATAATGTTTGTGATAATCGTGCAGCCCTTAATCAGCCGCTATCTCGTTTCTCCAGAGCTCATTTACCCTCCTCCATCCCCAGCTCCTCCTGTCGTCTGTCAGGATCTGGTGTTGGGATTCCCCTGAATCAGACTAAATTCCTGAATTTGTACATTAATGATATCTGCAATGCATTATGTAGGTTCTGTCCACCCTAAGGGGGGTTATCGCTGCTCTCCCTGCTCTTATCCATGCTACCACACACCGCTAATCCAACCTGTATGCTAATAGTCAGTCATCTTTGACGGTAGTGGTCCTGACAGAATTGTAGATCATGGTAACCCAGGTAAAACCATGCATGGCTCTTCATTACCACAGTAAAGTAACTACACCTGTGGCATTTGTTATGAAAACAGCCCAAACATTTAATATAAATATAAAAAGTAAATAGTGGTCCTGACAGAATTGTAGATCTCTCATTATCGGTTATTTGATGTGCAATCGGAAGGATTCCCACTCGCTCCATGTTTAGCGTGTCACACAATTCACTCAGTTATCATCGTCTTGGCAAACACAAACATCTGTGTGTGTGTGTGTGTGTGTGTTGTAGACTTTGACTGCGAAGGAGAAGCGTCTGCAGGTCCAGGAACGGAGGCGCATCACGAATCACTTCATCCCCGTGTTTCCTCAGTTGCTGGCGAAGGTGAGTGTTCCTGCGATCCATCAGATCAGAGGGACGTCATGATCCCAGACCGGATCATACCGTTTGGATCTCACAGAAACAAGAGTTTCCCTGCTCTAAGATTTAGATCATCAGGCAAGCGATAGAGAGACTACAGCACTCCATTAAAGCTCACGGCTGGACTGAAGAAAGGCACTTGACCATGGCCTGTGAAGAGAGCTGAACACTGAGCAGACACCGGGCAGCATCTGAGCATCTGATTGGCTGTTCAGTTTAGCGAATAAGAGCGAGTAAAGAGGTCAAGATGGCTGTTCTGTCATGAGCCGTCTGGAATAAAGACAGTGAATGGTTCATCTGCAGACCTAGTTCAGGTTGATTCCTGCTGATAAAGACAGATTTCCCCTCACAGAACGCATGTGCTGTGTTCAAGACACCGCCAGGCCACAGCGCAGTCATCTTCTGACGCCGCTAGTTCTTCGTGTGTGTGTGTGTGTGTGTGTGTGTACTTGTTTATATTACATTGTGGGGACCAGCCAGCGGTGATAGCATGTACAGCTTGTACGGTATAAAATGCATTACGCCTATGGAAAGTCCCCACAATTCACAAAAACCTAACATGTGTGTGTGTGTGTGCGCCGCGGCCTCACGACTGAGACGTGATGTGGTGTGTTTGTCGCAGTTCTCCGCAGACGTGGGGAAGGTGAGCCGTTTGCTGGCTGCGCCGCTGTATTTCCAGCTGGACGAATACGGCACATCCGGACGCCTGGAGAAAGTAGGAGTTTCTGACAGTATAGTCACATCTGTTCATAAGTGCAAATGCTTGCTCACACACGGGCTGTCACCGCGATGATTGCGTCTGAATGTGGTGATCCGTGACCTTTAGCATCAGATATACGGAATTTCACTGTGGCTTGTGTAGTATTTTTTTTTCGTTGTGTCTATGCTGGCACAGGCAATTTTGCTGATTTAATTTAATTTCGCAAAATGTGAAATGCAAATCCTGTGTGTTCGATCACGGCTTTAAAATGTTATTAGAAAACGATTTACGAATGTTTATTCACCACATTACCTTTTATTTAAACCTAAATAAGAAAGCCATTTCCAGTTTAGATTTTTTTTTATAGTAATAAAATAATTTAGTTCAGTTAGAGAACCGACAGTACAGATAAAAACTGAATGTGTGTGCTTAATAAAGCATGTTCAGACGAGTGTCGCAACACAAACGCAGCAGGAGTCAGATCTCATTTATCTGAAAAACCAGATGATCGCGGAAGATTTGGGTTCAAAGTAGGGATGGCGAAAACTAAACATTTTCTTGAGCCTCATTAGCCGGTTGAAACCGGTTAACCGATTAGTTTAAAATATGCTGCGCTATTTGAAATAACAGCCGCGAGCCGCGCCTGCAGTTTCGCAACTCTGTCGCATCTCTCTGGCGCTCTGCCTCCCGCTCTCACACACACACACACACACACTGTCCCGGCGCGAAACATGAGTCCAAACGCGGCGCCGAGGAGCTTGTTATGTAATCGGAGGACAAATGGCTCCTTAGTTTCAAAATGGTTTGGGTACAAGGTGATCGCGTTGAAAATAAAGGCATTTGTCCAGCTTAGAAGCTCATTTGAAACATTGCCGCGGCTCATTTAAGAAAATGACAGCTCCGAAGAGACGCCGCTTTAGTTCGAGGTAGTGCTAACAATAATAAAGAAAGATGATCACCAACACCTTATGTGTTACCACTGAAATGTAGATGTAATATATTTCCAAATGTAAGCCCATCTTATGCGGAATGTTGTCTAATAGACTCAGTGGCGTAACTTTGCTGTGAAAAGTGGTGGGGACACTGCACAACTCGTTTTGCTATGCGTTTATTTAATAACAGAATTTACTTGTGGACTGAGTTCAGAGTTGGAAATGCACTTCATTTTCATTTTGATGTAGGCCACACATGCATTACATTCACAAATTATTCTATAAACATCCAATAAGCAAAACGTAATATTCACAACACAACTAACTACTAATATCAATCAAAATATGCAAGATAAATATGCCGAACTTACCGTTTCATTAGCCGCGTTTCCATTATGCTACATATTTGCGCAAAACTTATATTTATAAATATTTAACTTATACATTTAGCGATATTTTCTAAATGTCGATAAAAAACTATTACGAAATGATTGCATTTTCATTACACGATGTTATGCGACTAAAACGTTTTGTTTTTTATGTCATTCAAAAAATGATGCCACATAAGTTAGTATGTTTATGTGAATCCCAGCCACCGCAATAGCCATTATTTAATGGAAGGAGACATAGGCCTGTTATTCAAGCATTTATTAAAATTAAAAGAGGGAAATGTTTGAATTTGTATGCTGGTAACTTTTCAGTTTTTTGTTTGTTTTTTTAAACCATTTCGTTATTTTGGCTTGAAATTTCGTTTGTTGAAAATATAAACTGAATTTAGAAATGCCTTTTAAATGAAAAACTTTGCGTTTAATAAACAAAATACATTTTTGAAATGAAGACGGCGTTTGGACGGCGAGCAGCGCATGCAAAATAACCCGTTCCCTTAATCCACGGCCCTCAAATAAAAGTAGACAGTTTATAGTTTTTAATTATGTATTGCTCTTATCTGTATGGATAAAAATGACGGAGCATTCTGAGTTGTTTCCTCTGTCATTAAGGAAAACATCCATCAGAACGCGTCGCACCTGCGCTTTCATCAGACAGAGGGTGTTAGAAAACGTAGCCTATATTGTTTCGTAGGCTATGTTTAACTATGAGCCTATACTATTAATTTTTTTTTGTTTCATATGTTGATTATGAAACGTGAGCACAACCTTCTACACAAACCTTGGCAATAGAATCGCCATTGGCTAGTAATTTTTTGTTGTTGTTTCGTTTAGTCGCCAGACTGATATGTTACTTTATATTATAGACCTACTTTTATAGAAATATATCTAGTATAGAAACATGGAAAGTGTGACAAAGGCACATAGTATAGGCTATATAGATTCTCTAATGTGGTTAAAGGTCATTTTCTACACAGCACAATACACCATATGTCCTTATTATGATAAAATATGTTGTTTTATGGCGTCTTGATGTGCGGCTGGGATGTACATAAACCTAACATAAACCTAACAACCTTCGTAGCATAATTTTTGGAATGACTTATCAAGAAAGGGAAAGATGTTTTTAATGGCATAACATCAGTTAATGGAAACGCCGTCATTTCGCTATTTTTTTTTATCGACTATTAAGAAATATCACAAAAGTTTTGCGTAAATCTGTAATGGAAAAAAAGCTTCAGACCGGCGAAAAAATGTGTTAAATGAATGAATTAGATTATGAAGAATGACGATTTGTAGATCGTGCTTTTGCTTTTATACACACCTTCCGCAATCTATTTTTCAGTCACTTTTAAAAAGTGGTGGGGACAATATTGAGCCTGGCAAAAAAGTGGTGGGGACATGTCCCACCCGTAAATTACGCCTATGAATAGACTGCAACACGATAAAACCAATGGATAAAACAGGCAACTTCAGAATGCGTAAAAGACGCACCGGCCAAGGCAGGTCTAACTCACTGTGTGCCTTCTAATAATTTTTTTAACCGACAACTTTGATCGGTTAACGTTGATACGGTCAACCATCGGTCAAACGGTCATCGGTTAACATCCCTAGTTCAAAGCTAAATGAATCTGGGGTATATGAAAGAGTGGGAACACTGTGAGATGCTTTCAAATCTATCATTCGATGAGGTGTAACGCCTCTCTCTGTGTGTGTGTGTGTGTGTGTGTCAGTGTCTGGATCTGCTGCTGTCTCAGGTGTGTGACATCCTGCTGAAGCACCGCGAGGACTGTGTGCTGGAGGAGTGTGTGCGTGTGTTGTGTGCGCTGTGCAGTGAGTGTTACTCCTTCTGTGGCCGTGTGGAGAGAGCCGTCGGGCAGCTGCTGGGTTCAACCGTGGAGAAGTTCAGCTCAAACCTGTCGGAGATCCTGCAAGTACTGAACCTCACACACTGAATCTGCTGTTAGACAGCCATTGTTTTATAATTATAGTAAATAAATAAATAAAAGGGCATTATTTAAAGCTGAACTGTGTCACTTTAAAGCACTTTCTGCTTGATACGCAGAGACAGCCGTTCATTTGCTCACAGGTGCTCTTTCTATCCAAAACTGGGATATGGCACTAACCCCTGGAGGTCTGCACGGTTTTGGGGCCCCTCACAAGTTTTACATGCTCTGACATTTGTGCTTTTTTATATGTTTTTCTTTTAAACATGTTAATGGCAAAAGTGTCATTACACTGTATGGCCTGCTCATTCACACACACATATATATATATTGATTTAAATTTTGTAAGACACAATTTATTTATTTTTTTACAAAGCCGGAAGCGAAGAGGCATGAACCGTCCTGCTTAATGCTGTGATTTACACCTGAGAGAACAACAGAAGGCATAATGAGTGAGCCTTTGAGTCAGGTGTTGAAGCACATGTTGTTTTTATTGGGACTACACAAATAAGAGTAGAAACTTAACAGATTCTGATGATGTATAACACTTGCTTGAATGAGTATTTTGAGTCTCTTTCCCCCTGATAAAAAAAATCAAGGTGGTCACGTAGGCGTGATCTTTGACCTCTAGGGGTTACCCATCTGTAAATAAAGCAGTGTTTCCATCCCATGTGTTCAAGCGAGCAAAATCATCACTTCCTGGTGCACATTATCAGTAATAAACTGTAAGTTGCTGTTTTCCCTCCATCATAAATGAGTGTCTCAGAGCGTCAGGCGAAACACACACACACACACATAAATGAGTGTCGTCTCAGAGCGTCAGACGAAACACACACACACACACACATAAATGAGTGTCGTCTCAGAGCGTCAGGCGAAACACACACACACACACACATAAATGAGTGTCTCAGAGCGTCAGGCGAAACACACACACACACATAAATGAGTGTCTCAGAGCGTCAGACGAAACACACACACACACACACACACATAAATGAGTGTCTCAGAGCGTCAGGCGAAACACACACACACACATAAATGAGTGTCTCAGAGCGTCAGGCGAAACACACACACACACACATAAATGAGTG
Source organism: Gobiocypris rarus (assembly GCA_023029165.1). Taxonomy (NCBI): domain Eukaryota; kingdom Metazoa; phylum Chordata; class Actinopteri; order Cypriniformes; family Gobionidae; genus Gobiocypris; species Gobiocypris rarus. The sequence goes on from CM040932.1 coordinate 47,830,383, forward strand.
TCTCAGGCGTCAGGCTAAACACACACTCAGGCGTCAGGCTAAACACACACACACATAAATGAGTGGCGTCTCAGGCGTCAGGCGATACACACACACATAAATGAGTGTCTCAGGCGTCAGGCGAAACACACACACATAAATGAGTGTCTCAGGCGTCAGGCGAAACACACACACACACATAAATGAGTGGCGTCTCAGGCGTCAGGCGAAACACACACACACACACATAAATGAGTGTCTCAGGCGTCAGGTGAAACACACACACACACATAAATGAGTGTCTCAGAGCGTCAGGCGAAACACACACACACACATAAATGAGTGTCGTCTCAGAGCGTCAGGCGAAACACACACACACACACATAAATGAGTGTCTCACAGCGTCAGGCGAAACACACACACACACATAAATGAGTGGCGTCTCAGAGTCGTCAGAAACACACACACACACACATAAATGAGTGTCTCAGGCGTCAACGAAACACACACACACACACACATAAATGAGTGTCGTCTTAGGCGTCAGGCGAAACACACACACACATAAATGAGTGTGTCGTCTCAGGCGTCAGGCGAAACACACACACATAAATGAGTGTCTCAGGCGTCACACATAAATGAGTGTCTTCTCAGGCGTCAGGCGAAACACACACACACACACATAAATGAGTGTCGTCTCAGGCGTCAGGCGAAACACACACACACACACATAAATGAGTGTCTCAGGCGTCAAGCGAAACGCCACACACACACGCCGTGGTGTAAGTCTCAGGCGTCGGGCGAACGCACACGCACTACCCACCACACACACATAAATGAGTGTCGTCTCAGGCGTCAGGCGAAACACACACACACACACATAAATGAGTGTCTCAGGCGTCAGCGAAACACACACACACACACACACACACACATGAGTGTCGTCTCAGAGTGTCACACACACACACACAGACATAAATGAGTGTCGTCTCAGGCGTCAGGCGAACACACACACACACATAAATGAGTGTCTCAGGCGTCAAACACACACACACACACACATGAGTGTCGTCTCAGGCGTCAGGCGAAACACACACACATAAATGAGTGTCTCAGAGTGTCAGACGAAACACACACACACACACACACACACATAAATGAGTGTCGTCTCAGAGCGTCAGGCGAAACACACACACACACACACATAAATGAGTGTCTCAGAGCGTCAGGCGAAACACACACACACACACACACATAAATGAGTGTCGTCTCTAGAGCGTCAGGCGAAATACACACACACACACACACATAAATGAGTGTCGTCTCAGGCGTCAGGCGAAACACACACACACATAAATGAGTGTCGTCTCAGGCGTCAGGCGAAACACACACACTCACACACAAATGAGTGTCTCAGGCGTCAGGCAAACACACACATAAATGAGTGTCTCAGGCGTCAGGCGAAACACACAGACACACACACATAAATGAGTGTCTCAGGCGTCAGGCGAAACACACACACACACACATAAATGAGTGTCTCAGGCGTCAGGCGAAACACACACACACACACATAAATGAGTGTCTCAGAGCGTCAGGCGAAACACACACACACACACATAAATGAGTGTCTCAGGCGTCAGGCGAAACACACACACACATAAATGAGTGTCGTCTCTAGAGCGTCAGGCGAAACACACACACACACATAAATGAGTGTCTCAGAGCGTCAGACGAAACACACACACACACACACATAAATGAGTGTCTTCTCAGGCGTCAGGCGAAACACACACACACACACATAAATGAGTGTCTCTCAGGCGTCAGGCGAAACACACACACACACACATAAATGAGTGTCTCAGGCGTCAGGCAGGCGAAACACACACACACACACATAAATGAGTGTCTCAGAGCGTCAGGCGAAACACACACACACACATAAATGAGTGTCTCAGAGCGTCAGGCGAAACACACACACACACACACACACACATAAATGAGTGTCGTCTCAGGCGTCAGGCGAAACACACACACACACACATAAATGAGTGTCGTCTCAGGCGTCAGGCGAAACACACACACACACACATAAATGAGTGTCTCAGGCGTCAGGCGAAACACACACACATAAATGAGTGTCTCAGGCGTCAGGAAACACACACACACACATAAATGAGTGGCGTCTCAGAGCGTCAGGCGATACACACACACATAAATGAGTGTCTCAGGCGTCAGGCGAAACACACACACATAAATGAGTGTCTCAGGCGTCAGGCGAAACACACACACACACATAAATGAGTGCGTCTCAGGCGTCAGGCGAAACACACACACACACATAAATGAGTGTCTCAGGCGTCAGGTGAAACACACACACACACACATAAATGAGTGTCTCAGGCGTCAGGCGAAACACACACACACACACATAAATGAGTGTCGTCTCAGGCGTCAGGCGAAACACACACACACACACACATAAATGAGTGTCTCACAGCGTCAGGCGACACACACACACACACACATAAATGAGTGGCGTCTCAGGCGTCAGGCGAAACACACACACACACATAAATGAGTGTCTCAGGCGTCAACGAAACACACACACACACACATAAATGAGTGTCGTCTCAGGCGTCAGGCGAAACACACACACACACATAAATGAGTGTCGTCTCAGGCGTCAGGCGAAACACACACACATAAATGAGTGTCTCAGGCGTCAGGCGAAACACACACACACACATAAATGAGTGTCTTCTCAGGCGTCAGGCGAAACACACACACACATAAATGAGTGTCGTCTCAGGCGTCAGGCGAAACACACACACACACACATAAATGAGTGTCTCAGGCGTCAGGCGAAACACACACACACACACATAAATGAGTGTCTCAGGCGTCAGGAACACACACACACACACATAAATGAGTGTCGTCTCAGAGCGTCAGGCGAAACACACACACACACACACATAAATGAGTGTCTCAGAGCGTCAGACGAAACACACACACACATAAATGAGTGGCGTCTCAGGCGTCAGGCGAACACACACACACATAAATGAGTGTCTCAGGCGTCAACGAAACACACACACACACACATAAATGAGTGTCGTCTCTAGAGCGTCAGGCGAAACACACACACACACATAAATGAGTGTCGTCTCAGGCGTCAGGCGAAACACACACATAAATGAGTGTCTCAGGCGTCAGGCGAAACACACACACACACATAAATGAGTGTCTTCTCAGGCGTCAGGCGAAACACACACACACACATAAATGAGTGTAGTCTCAGGCGTCAGGCGAAACACACACACACACACATAAATGAGTGTCTCAGGCGTCAGGCGAAACACACACACACACACACATAAATGAGTGTCTCAGAGCGTCAGGCGAAACACACACACACACACACACACACACACATAAATGAGTGTCTCAGAGCGTCAGGCGAAACACACACACATAAATGAGTGTCTCAGAGTGTCAGGCGAAACACACACACACACACATAAATGAGTGTCGTCTCAGAGCGTCAGGCGAAACACACACACACACATAAATGAGTGTCTCAGAGCGTCAGGCGAAACACACACACACACACATAAATGAGTGTCGTCTCAGGCGTCAGGCGAAACACACACATAAATGAGTGTCTCAGGCGTCAGGCGAAACACACACACACACACACACACATAAATGAATGTCGTCTCAGGCGTCAGGCGAAACACACAAACACACACACACATAAATGAGTGTCTCAGAGCGTCAGGCGAAACACACACACACACACACACACACAAATGAGTGTCGTCTCAGGCGTCAAAACACACACACACACACACATAAATGAGTGTCGTCTCAGGCGTCAGGCGAAACACACACACACATAAATGAGTGTCTCAGGCGTCAGGCGAAACACACACACTCACACACAAATGAGTGTCTCAGGCGTCAGACAGGCGAAACACACACATAAATGAGTGTCTCAGGCGTCAGGCGAAACACACAGACACACACACATAAATGAGTGTCTCAGGCGTCAGGCGAAACACACACACACACATAAATGAGTGGCGTCTCAGGCGTCAGGCGATACACACACACATAAATGAGTGTCTCAGGCGTCAGGCGAAACACACACACATAAATGAGTGTCTCAGGCGTCAGGCGAAACACACACACACACATAAATGAGTGGCGTCTCAGGCGTCAGGCGAAACACACACACACACACATAAATGAGTGTCTCAGGCGTCAGGTGAAACACACACACACACATAAATGAGTGTCTCAGGCGTCAGGCGAAACACACACACACACATAAATGAGTGTAGTCTCAGGCGTCAGGCGAAACACACACACACACACATAAATGAGTGTCTCACAGCGTCAGGCGAAACACACACACACACATAAATGAGTGTCGTCTCAGAGCGTCAGGCGAAACACACACACACACATAAATGAGTGTCTCAGGCGTCAACACACACACACACACACACATAAATGAGTGTCGTCTCTAGAGCGTCAGGCGAAACACACACACACATAAATGAGTGTCGTCTCAGGCGTCAGGCGAAACACACACACATAAATGAGTGTCTCAGAGCGTCAGGCGAAACACACACACACACATAAATGAGTGTCGTCTCAGAGCGTCAGGCGAAACACACACACACACATAAATGAGTGTCGTCTCAGGCGTCAGGCGAAACACACACACACACACATAAATGAGTGTCTCTCAGGCGTCAGGCGAAACACACACACACACACACATAAATGAGTGTCGTCTCTAGAGCGTCAGGCGAAACACACACACACACACACACATAAATGAGTGTCGTCTCAGAGCGTCAGGCGAAACACACACACACACACATAAATGAGTGTCTCAGAGCGTCAGGCGAAACACACACACACATAAATGAGTGTCTCAGGCGTCAGGAAACACACACACACACACATAAATGAGTGTCGTCTCAGAGCGTCAGGCGAAACACACACACACACACACATAAATGAGTGTCTCAGAGCGTCAGGCGAAACACACACACACACACACACATAAATGAGTGTCTCAGAGCGTCAGGCGAAACACACACACACACATAAATGAGTGTCTCAGAGCGTCAGGCGAAACACACACACACACATAAATGAGTGTCGTCTCAGGCGTCAGGCGAAACACACACACACATAAATGAGTGTCGTCTCAGGCGTCAGGTGACAGGCGAAACACACACACACACACACACACACATAAATGAGTGTCGTCTCAGAGCGTCAGGCGAAACACACACACACACACATAAATGAGTGTCGTCTCAGGCGTCAGGCGAAACACACACACACACACCACATAAATGAGTGTCTCAGGCGTCAGGCGACACACACACACACACACATAAATGAGTGGCGTCTCAGGCGTCAGGCGAAACACACACACACACACATAAATGAGTGTCTCAGAGCGTCAGGCGAAACACACACACACACACATAAATGAGTGTCTCAGAGCGTCAGGCGAAACACACACACACACACACATAAATGAGTGTCTCAGAGCGTCAGGCGAAACACACACACACACACATAAATGAGTGTCTCAGAGCGTCAGGCGAAACACACACACACACATAAATGAGTGTCTCAGAGCGTCAGGCGAAACACACACACACACACACATAAATGAGTGTCGTCTCTAGAGCGTCAGGCGAAACACACACACACACACATAAATGAGTGTCTCAGAGCGTCAGGCGAAACACACACACACACACATAAATGAGTGTCTCAGAGCGTCAGGCGAAACACACACACACACACACATAAATGAGTGTCTCAGAGCGTCAGGCGAAACACACACACACACACATAAATGAGTGTCTCAGAGCGTCAGGAAACACACACACACACACATAAATGAGTGTCTCAGGCGTCAGGTGAACACACACACACACACACACACACACATAAATGGGTGTGCGTCTCTCCAGGCGTCAGTAAACACACACACACACACACATAGTAGGTGTCTCAGGCGTCAGGCGAAACACACACACACACACATAAATGAGTGTCTTCTCAGGCGTCAGGCGAAACACACACACACACATGAGTGTCTCTCAGGCGTCAGGCGAAACACACACACACACACATAAATGAGTGTCGTCTCAGGCGTCAGGCGAAACACACACACACATAAATGAGTGTCGTCTCAGAGCGTCAGGCGATACACACACACACACATAAATGAGTGTCGTCTCTAGAGCGTCAGGCGATACACACACACACATAAATGAGTGTCGTCTCAGAACAGGCGATACACACACACACATAAATGAGTGTCGTCTCAGGCGTCAGGCGAAACACACACATAAATGAGTGTCTCAGGCGTCAGGCGAACACATAAATGAGTGTGTCTCAGGCGTCAGGCGAAACACACACACATAAATGAGTGTCTCAGGCGTCAAACACACACACACACACACACATAAATGAGTGTCTCAGGCGTCAGGCGAAACACACACACACACATAAATGAGTGTCTCAGGCGTCAGGCGAAACACACACACACATAAATGGGTGTCTCAGGCGTCAGAAACACACACACACACACACACACACACATAAATGAGTGTCTTCTCAGGCGTCAGGCGAACACACACACACACATAAATGAGTGTCTCAGGCGTCAGGCGAACACACACACACACACACACACACATAAATGCGTGTCTTCTCAGGCGTCAGAAACACACACACACACATAAATGAGTGTCTCAGGCGTCAGGCGAAACACACACACACACACACACACACATAAATGAGTGTCTCAGGCGTCAGGAAACACACACACACACACACATAAATTAGTGTCTTCTCTCAGGCGTCAGGAAACACACACACACACACACACATAAATGAGTGTTTCAGGCGTCAGTGAAATACACACACATAAATGAGTGTCTCAGGCGTCAGGAAACACACACACACACACACACATAAATGAGTGTTTCAGGCGTCAGGAAATACACACACACATAAATGAGTGTCTCTAGCGTCAGGCGAAATCACACACACACATAAATGAGTGTCTCAGGTGTCAGGCAAACACACACACACACATAAATGAGTGTCTCAGTCAGGCGAAACACACACACACAAATGAGTGTCTCAGGCGTCAGGCGAACACACACACACACACATAAATGAGTGTCGTCTCTAGGCGTCAGGCGAATACACACACATAAATGAGTGTCTCAGGCGTCAGGCGAAACACACACACACACAAATGAGTGTCTCAGGCGTCAGGACACACACACACACACACACACATAAATGAGTGTCTCTAGGCGTCAGGCGAAATACACACACACACACACATAAATGAGTGTCGTCTCAGGCGTCAAACACACACACACACAAATGAGTGTCTCAGGCGTCAGGCCACACACACACACACACACACACATAAATGAGTGTCGTCTCAGGCGTCAGACCGAAACACACACACACACAAATGAGTGTCTCAGGCGTCAGACGAAACACACACACACACACACACACATAAATGAGTGTCGTCTCAGGCGTCAGTGAAATACACACACACACATAAATGAGTGTCTCAGGCGTCAGGCGAACACACACACACACACACATAAATGAGTGTCGTCTCTGGGCGTCAGGCGAAACACACACACACACATAAATGAGTGTCTTCTCAGGCGTCAGGCGATACACACACACACACACATAAATGAGTGTCTCAGGCGTCAGGCGACACACACACATAAATGAGTGTAGTCTCTAGAGTGTCAGAAACACACACACACACATAAATTAGTGTCTTCTCAGGCGTCAGGCGATACACACACACACATAAATGAGTGTCGTCTCAGGCGTCAGTAAACACACACACACACATAAATGAGTGTCGTCTCAGGCGTCAGGCCGAAACACACACACACATAAATGAGTGTCTCAGGCGTCAGGCGATACACACACACACACATAATGAGTGTCGTCTCTAGGCGTCAGGCGATACACACACATAAATGCGTGTCGTCTCAGGCGTCAGGCGAAACACACACACACATAAATGAGTGTCGTCTCTAGGCGTCAGGCGATACACACACACACATAAATGAGTGTCGTCTCAGGCGTCAGTAAACACACACACACACACACACACACATAAATGAGTGTCGTCTCTAGGCGTCAGGCGAACACACACACACATAAATGAGTGTCTCAGGCGTCAGGCGACACACACATAAATGAGTGTCTCAGGCGTCAGATGAAACACACACACACACACACACATCAGTGTCGTCTCTAGGCGTCAGTAAACACACACACACACACATAAATGAGTGTCTCAGAGCGTCAGGCGAAACACACACACACACACACACACACACATAAATTACACTCTCTAGAGTCAGTAAACACACACACACACACACACACACACATAAATGAGTGTCTCAGAACATCAGGCGAAACACACACACACAAACACACACACACACACTCAGTCATGTTCTCTTGCGTTGGGATGCTGGTGTTTGGGAACACAACTGTGTGAGACGCTTCTTCTTTCTTTGTAAACCAGATCATTCTGATCACAGACTCTGACTCAGAGCCACCAAACCAACATTTGAGATGCTGGCGTCATTGGTCCGCCGGCTAGGCACTTAATTGAGTTAATTGTGCATTGACGGATTTATTCGCCAAATGTGTTAGAAATTAATGCACATTTTAATGTTTTAAGCACATCTTTGTTTCAGTCCAGCATTTTTATGCAATATCTCAACATTTGGTTAAAAATGTGTGTGTTTGTGTGTGTTCCTCAGGGCTCGGCTGATGACGATGATTTCTACAGAGCTGCTTCCTCTCTGAACGTTCTTGCCATCTTCAGCAGGTGTGTGTGTTTGTGTGTGTGAGCGGGAGAGTGTGTGTGTGATTGTTACAATAGTGTTGAAGTGTCTCAACAGTGTGTGTGTGTGTAGTGCGTGTAAAATGCGTGTGTGTGTGTGTGTGTGTGTGTATGTGTGTGTGTGTGTGTGTGTGTGTGTGATCAGTGCCAGAACATAACAGGAAGGAACCTGTTGAGTTCTGCTTTCAGCTGCTGAAGATGGGAGTGGAGACAAGAGAAATCAGAGAAGTCACACTCTACACACACACACACTCACACACACACACACACACACACACACACACACACACACACACACACACACACACACTCACTCTCCTCACTCACTCACTCACTCCTCCTCACACTCACTCCTCTCACTCCACTCCTCTCACTCACTCCACACACTCACACACACACACACACACACACACACTCACTCCTCACTCCTCCTCACACACACACACACACACACACTCACTCACTCACACACACACACACACACACACTCACTCACTCACTCACTCACTCACTCCACTCCTCCTCACTCCTCACTCACTCCTCCTCACTCCTCACACACCTCACACACACACACACTCACTCACCTCACTCACACACACACTCACTCCACCACACACACACACCTCACTCACTCCCACACACAACACTCACACACACACTCACCAACTCACACACAAACACCTCACACACACACACATCACTCACATCACATCACTCACACACACACACTCCTCCACTCACTCACACACACTCACTCTCACACACACTCACCTCACTCACACACACACACACACACACACACTCACTCACACAGTCACTCACTCACTCACACACACACACACACACACACACACACACACACACACTCTCTCACTCACACTCACTCACACACACACACACACACACATGTTGTGTTTCCATGTTTATGGGGACATTCCATTGGCGTAATGCATTTTATACTGTACAAACCGTATTTTCTATCCCCTACACTGCCCCTGCCCCTAAACCTACCCATCACAGGAGACATGCTGCATTTTACTTTTCAAAAAACATCACTTAGTGTGATTTATAAGATGTTTTCCTCATAGGGACCAAAAAATGTCCCCACAAGGACAAAAATTTGGATATTGCCATCTTTGTGGGACATTTTGTCCCCATAGTACAGTCACACACACTCACTCACTCACACACTCCTCTCACACACACACACACACACACACACACACACACACACTCCTCACACACTCACTCACTCACACACACACACACTCACTCACTCACACACACTCACTCACTCACTCACAAACTCACTCCTCACTCCTCCTCCTCACTCACACACACACCTCACTCACTCACACACACACTCCTCACTCACTCACACTCACTCCTCCTCCTCACTCTCTCACACACACACTCCACACACACACACGCACACACTCACTCACTCACACACACACACACACATTCACTCCTCACTCCTCCTCCACTCCTCACTCCTCACACTCACTCACTCCTCACTCACTCTCTCACACACACACACTCCACACACACACTCTCTCACTCACTCACTCCACTCACACACACTCACTCACTCTCTCACTCACTCACACACTCACTCACTCCACACACAAACACACTCACTCACTCACAAACAAACACCTCACACACTCACTCATTCACACACTCCACTCACTCCACTCACTCCTCACACACACACTCACTCACACTCACACTCACTCCACTCAAACACTCACACTCACTCACTCACTCACTCACTCACTCACTCACTCACACACCTCCACTCCTCCTCCAAACACACTCACTCACTCACACACACACACACTCACTCACACACACACACACACACACACACTCCTCCTCCACACAGTCACTCACTCCACACTCACACACACACACACACACTCCTCACTCACACACACACACACACTCACTCACACACACACACACACACATGTTGTTTGTATTTATAGGACATTCCATAGGTGTAATGCATTTTATACTGTACAAACCGTGTTCTATCCCCTACACTGCCCCTGCCCCTAAACCTACCCATCACACACACACACACACACACACACACTCATCACAGGAGACATGCTGCATTTTACATTTTCAAAAACATCACTTAGTGTGATTTATAAGATATTTTTCCTCATGAGGACCAAAAAATGTCCCCACAAGGACAAAAATTTGAATTATCTTTGTGGACATTTTGTCACATACCATTACCACTCACTCACTCACACACACACACACACATTCACTCACTCCTCACTCACTCCTCACACACACACTCACTCCTCACTCACTCCTCACTCCTCACTCACTCACACACACACTCACTCTCTCACACACACACTCACACACACACACACGCTCACTCTCTCCTCCTCACTCCTCTCACACTCGCACACCTCACTCACTCACACACACACACATTCCTCACTCACTCCTCCTCCTCCTCACACACACACACACTCACTCCTCACTCACTCACTCACTCCTCACACACTCACTCTCTCACACACACACACACTCACTCCTCCACACACACACACCTCCTCCTCCTCACTCACACACACACTCATTTCACACACACACTCCACACACACTCCTCCTCCACACACTCCACTCACACTCACTTACACTCACTCCACACACACACACACACTCACTCACACACACACTCCTCCTCACACACACTCCACACTCCACTCCACACTCCTCCACACACACTCCTCACACACACACACACACTACCATCACAGGAGACTGCACAGTTTACTCTGTCCTCATCCTGTGTGATTTATAAGCATTTTGAAAAGTGAGGACATCTCCTCATATTTCACCTCATAATACCTGTGTCATACTTGTCATTATACACATTTGTGTCCTGATATTTCACAAAAACATATCACACACACACACTCACTCACTCACTCACTCACTCACTCCTCACTCCTCACACACACACACACACACACACATCCTCCTCCTCACTCCACACACACACACACACACACACACACACCTCATCTCACTCACTCCTCTCACACACACACACACTCCTTACTACTCACACTGACTCCTCCACTCCTCCTCACCACACACACACTCCTCACTCACACTCCTCCTCCACTCCTCACTCTCTCACCTCACACACACACACACTCCTACTCCTCCTCCTCCTCTCTCACACTCCTCCTCTCCTCCTCCTCCACTCACTCACTCACTCCACTCCTCCTCACCTCCTCCTCACCTCCTCCTCCTCTCTCACACTCACACTCATCCTTCACTCCTCCTCCCTCACACACACCTCCTCCTCACTCCTCCTCCACACACACCTCCTCCACTCCTCTCCTCCTCCTCACACACACACACCTCACTTCCTCCTCCTCCTCACTCTCTCTCACACACACACACTCCTTCACACACACTCACTCCTCACACACACTCACACACACACATGTTGTGTTTCCATATTTATACATTCCATAGGTGTAATGCATTTATACTGTACAAACACTCTTTCTATCCCCTACACTGCCCCTGCTAAACCTACCCATCACAGGAGACATGCTGCATTTTTACTTTTCAAAAACATCACTTAGTGTGATTTATAAGATGTTTTCCTCATGAGGACCAAAATGTCCCCACAAGGACAAAAATTTGGATATTGCCATCTTTGTGGGGACATTTTGTCCCCATACCGTAAATTACCAGTCCACACACTCCCTCTCACACACTACACTCACACACACTCACTCACACACACACATCCCACACACTCACACACACACACTCACACTCATCACTCCTCACACACTCCCACATCACACACACACACCTCATCATCACTCCTCACTCCTCACACACATCTCTCACTCACACACACACCACACACACACACTCCTCCACTCACACACACCACACACACACACACACTCCTCACACACACACACCACTCTCACTCACTCACTCTCTCACTCCTCCTCCTCTCTCACACACACACTCACACACACACACACACTCACTCCACTCACACACACACACACTCCTCCTCCACAAACACTCCACACTCCTCCTCACACACTCCTCACACACTCCACTCACTCACTCCACAAACACACTCACTCACTCCAAACAAACACTCCTCCACACAAACAAACACTCACACACACTCCTCCTCACACTCACTCCACACTCCTCCTCCTCCTCACACTCCTCACTCCAAACATCCTCACTCACACAAACACACTCCTCCTCCTCCTCCACACACTCCACTCCTCCACACACACACACACACTCCTCACTCACAGGTCACTCCTCCTCCACACACACACACACACACACACACACACACACTCCTCACTCACACACACACACACTCACTCCACACACACACACACACACATGTTGTGTTTCCATATTTTATAGGGACATTCCATTGGCGTAATGCATTTTATACTGTACAAACCGTATTTTCTATCCCCTACACTGCCCCTGCCCCTACCATCACAGGAGACCTGCATTTTACTTTTTAAAAACATCACTTAGTGTGATTTATAAGATGTTTTCCTCATGGGGACCAAAATGTCCAGACAAAAATTTGGATATTGCCATCTTTGTGGGGACATTTGTCCCATACACGTAGGATTACCAGTCCACACACTCACTCACTCCACACACTCACTCTCACTCCACACACACACACACACACACACACACACTCCTCCTCCTCACTCCACACACACACACTCACTCACTCACTCCTCACTCACTCACACACACACACACACACATCACTCTCTCACACACACACACTCCACACACACGCTCATCTCACACTCATCACTCCCATTCCTCACTCACTCCACACAAACACACTCACTCCTCACACAAACAAACACCTCCACACACTCATCGTCCCACATCACATCATCACATCCACCACATCATCACACATCACATCATCACTACCACTCACACATCACACATCCATACACACATCTCACACATCATCACTACACGCTATCACACACACACACATCACACACACACACACACACACTCACTCCACTCCACACACACATCACACACACACACTCACATCACTCACACACACACACACACACATGTTGTGTTTCCATGTTTATAGGGACATTCCATAACGTAATGCATTTTATACTGTACAAACCGTATTTTCTATCCCCCTACATGCTACCTACATCACACACACACACACACACTACCCATCACAGGAGACATGCATTTTACATTTCAAAAACATCATATGATTTATAAGATGTTTTCCTCATGGGGACCAAAATGTCCCCACAAGGACAAAAATTTGGATGCCATCTTTGAGGACATTTTGTCCCCATACGTAATTACCAGTCCTCACTCACTCCACATTCACACACTCATATCACATATCCACACATATCATCATCCTCCTCCTCACTCCTCCTCCATATCACACAACACTCCTCACTCACTCACACACTCACTCCTCTGCACATATATCATCCTCTCACTCACTCACACATATCACACACACACACACACATTCCTCCTCACTGTACTCACACACACACACTCACACTCCTCCTATCACTCACACACACACACACTCACTCACACACACTCCTCACTCCACACACACACACACACACACACACACTCACTCACACACTCCTCACACACACACTCCTCCACTCCTCCACACACACACTCACTCACTCCTCACTCCACTCACTCCTTCACACACACTCACCACTCACTCACACACACACACACTCCTCCTTCCTCCACTCCTCACACACTCACTCCTCCTCACACTCATACTCACACACACACACACACACACACACACTACCCATCACAGGAGACTGCACAGTTTACTTTCTGTGGAAAAAACCTCATCCTGTGTGATTTATAAGCATTTTAGTGAGACATAGGAACGTCCTCATATTTCACCTCATAATACCTGTGTCATACCATGTCATTATACATTTGTGTCCATGTTTCACCATCACACACACACACACACACACACACACACGCACACACTCCTCACTCACTCCACACACACACATTCACTCCTCCTCACTCACTCACACACACACACACACACACACACACACACACACACACACTCCTCACTCAATCACTCACTCACTCACTCCTCCACACACACACACACACACACACACACACTCTCACGCCTCACTCACACTCCTCACACACACCTCACTTATCATCATCACTCACTCACTCCTCATCACTCACATATATACTCACTTTACTCCTCACTCTCTCCATACTCACTTCTCCTCCTCTCTCTCCACACACTCCTCCTCACTCACTCACTTCACTCCTCATCCTCCTCCACTCCATCCTCCACACACCTTCACTCCTCACTCCTCCTCACACATCCTACTCCTCCTCCTCACTCACTCACACACACACACACCTCACTCCACACTCACCTCCTCCTCCTCACACTCCACACACACTCCTTCACTCCTCTCACTCCTCATCACACACACACTCCTCCTCCTCCTCTCACATTCACACACACACTCATCCTCCATCCTCCTCCACACTCACACACATGTTGTATTTCCATATTTATAGGACATTCCATAGGTGTAATGCATTTATACTGTACAAACCGTATTTTCATCCCTCACTCCCCTCACCCTACATACACACACACACACACACACACACACACTCCCATCACACATGGTCATTTTTACTCAAAAACATCATAGTGTGATTTATGATATCCTCATACAAAAATGTCCCCACAGAATATTTAATGTACATCTTTGTAAATTTTGTCCCATCACTCAACACACACACTCACTTCCATCACTCTCACACACACACACACACACACTCCTCACTCACTCCTCCACACACATATATCTCCTCCTCCTCACTCACAAACTCACTCCTCACTCCTCCACACATATCCTCCTCACTCACTCACTCACTCACTCCTCACTCCTCACTCCTCCACACACACTCCTCTCACACTCCTCCTCCTCCTCTCACACTCCACGCTTCACCTCACTCTCATCATCATCACTCATCACACACACACACACATCACACCACTCACTCCACTCCTCACACTCACACACACTCTCACACAGACACACTCACACACACACTCACATCACACATCATCTCACTCACATAACTCCTCTCATCATCACACACACACACACTCACTCACTCCTCACACACATCCACACACACGCACATCACTCTCCACACACATCACTCCTCACAAATAGACGCATCACACTCCTCACTCATCACACACACTCATCATCTCATAATATCACACACACTATCATCTCTCCCACATCATCATCACTCTCACACACACATCACGCACTTTCACATCACTCCACTCACTCCTCATCATCACACTACACTCACATCACTCCCTCACTCCTCATCCTCACTCACACACACACACATCACTCCTCTCACTACATCACACACAGCTCCATCTCACTGACACACTCATCATCACACAACAAACACACTCACACATACTCCACTCACTCACTCACTCACTCCACTCTCACACACACTCATCATCACACAACTCCTCCACACACACACTCCACACCTCCTCACATCACACTCACTCACTCCATCATCCTCCACTCACCATCTCTCACAGACAGACACACATCACACAAACACACTCCTCACTCACTCCATCATCATCATCCTCACTCATCCACTCACTCATCCTCACCACCTCACTCACTCACACACACATCCTCACACTCCATCCACTCACTCACACACACACACACACATCACTCCTCCTGAGTCACTCATCACACTCCACACACACACACACACACACACACACACACACACTCTCATCCTCCACACACACACATATCCACACACACACACACACATGTTGTGTTTCCATGTTTATGGGGACATTCCATTGTAATGCATTTATACTGTACAAACCGTATTTTCTATCCCCTACACTGCCTGCCCTAAACCTACCCATCACAGGAGACATACTGCATTTTACTTTTCAAAAAACATCATAGTGTGATTTATAAGATGTTTTTCCTCATGGGGACCAAAATGTCCCCACAAGGACAAAAATTTGATATTGTCCATCTTTGTGAGACATTTTGTCCCATATGAGATTAGTCTCACTCCTCCTCCACTCACTCTCTCACACACACACACACACACTCCTCCTCACACACACACACTCCACTCACTCCACACACTCACTCCTCACTCACTCACTCACTCACTCCTCACTCACTCACTCCTCCCACACACACACACACTCCTCACTCACACACCTCCACTCACTCCTCCAACTCCTCACTCCCACTCACTCACTCCTCTCACACACACACTCCACACACACACTCACTCACTCACTCACACACACACACCTCCACACACATCACCTCATATCACTCCTCCTCCACACACACACACACACATCACTCCTCACACATCCACACACACACCTCACTCTCCATCATCACACTCTCACACACACACATCCACGCACACCTCTCTCCCTCTCACACTCACTTTCACTCCTCCTCACACTCACCTATCACTCACACAACACACACGCTCCTCTCACTCATCCATCCTCACTCATCACGCACCTCTCCACAACACCATCATCACTAAACAACCATCACGCTCCTCCTCCACTCACCTCCACACTCCTCCTCCTCCACCTCCACTCCTCACACACAAACACATCCTCACACACACACACACTCACTCACACACACACACACACTCCTCCTCACACAGTCACTCCTCACACACTCCACACACACACACACACACACACTCCTCACTCCTCACACACACACACACACACACTCACTCACACACACACACACACACACATGTTGTGTTTCCCATGATAACATTCCATGGGTGTAATGCATTTTATACACATCTATCCCCTACCTGCCCCTGCTAAACCTACCCATCACACACACACACACACACTACCCATCACAGGAGACATGCTGCATTTTACATTTCAAAACATCATAGTGTGATTTATAAGATCTTTCCTCATGAGGACCATGTCCCCACAAGGACATTTGAATGTCTGCCATCTTTGTGGACATTTTGTCATACACATACCAGTCCTCACTCACTCACACACACACACACATTCACTCACTCCTCACTCACTCACTCCATCACACACACACACACTCACTCCTCACTCCTCCTCACTCCTCCTCCTCCACACACACACACACACACTCCTCTCACACACCTCCACACACACACACGCTCACTCTCACACTCCTCCCTCACTCTCTCCTCACACTCACTCCTCACACACACACACACACTCACTCCTCCTCACTCCTCCTCACTCCACACACACACACCTCCACTCCTCTCACACTCCTCACTCCTCCACACACACACACCTCCTCCTCTCACACACACACACTCCTCCTCACACACACACACACACACACACTACATATTTATACATTCCATAACTCATTTTATACTCCTACTCATCCTCACTCCTCCTCCTCCTACCATCCACACACACTCCTTTTACTCCTCACATCACTTACACACACTCACACACATACTCATGACCACTGTCCCCACAACTCACTCATCCATCACATCCACTCCTCCACACTCCTCACCTCACTCCACACACACACTCACTCCACACACACACACTCCTCACTCACACACACTCACACACACCTCACTCCTCCACACACTCCTCCTCCTCTATACTCATATACACACACACACACACACACACTCACTCACACACACTCCTCCACACTCACTCCTCACACACACACTCACTCCTCCTCACTCTCACACACACACACCACACACACACACACACACTCCTCACTCCTCCTCCTCACACACACACACTCACTCACACACACTCACTCACTCACACACACACACTCACTTCCTCACACTCACTCACTCCTCCTCACACACACACACACACACACACTCACTCACTCACTCACTCCTCACTCCTCACTCCTCACACACACACACACACTCACTCTCTCCTCACTCACTCCTCTCTCACACACACACTCACACACACACACACACACTCACTCCTCACTCACTCACACACACACACACACATTCACTCCTCTCACTCACACACACACACACACACACACACACACACTCCTCACTCAATCACTCACTCCTCCTCCTCCTCACTCACTCCTCCTCCTCCTCACACACACACACACACACTCACACACTCCTCACTTCACACACACACTCATCACTCCTCCACACACACACACACACACACACACCTCACTTCCTCCTCACTCCTCACACACACACACACTCACTCACTCACACACTCTCACTCACTCACACACTCCTCACCACACACACACACACTCACTCACTCACTCACTCACTCACTGCCTCCTCACACTCTCTCACCTCACACACACACACACACTCTTCACTCCTCACACTCACTCTCTCCACACTCACACTCACACACACCTCACTCCTCACACTCACTCCTCCTCCTCACTCCTCCTCACTCCTCACTCACTCACTCACACACTCACTCTCCTCACCTCCTCTCTCACACACACACTCACACACTCACTCCTCACACTCACTCCTCACTCACTCACTCACACACACACCTCACTCACTCACTCTCACTCCTCCACCTCACCTCCACACACACACACTCACTCACTCCTCACACTCACTCTCCTCACACACACACACACACACACACTCTCCTCACTCCTCCACCTCCTCCTCTCACACACACACACACCTCACTCACACACCTCACTCTCTCACACACTCACACACACTCACTCCTCCTCCTCACCTCACACACACACACTCACTCCTCCTCACCTCACACTCACACACACACACACTCACTCACTCCCTCACTCCTCATCACACTCACACTCCACACACACACTCACTTCACTCCTCACTCCTCACTCACTTCCTCACACTCACTCACACTCACTCCTCCACACACACCTCACTCCTCACTCACACACACACTCTCTCTCACACACACTCCTCACTCACTCCTCCACTCCTCACTCCTCCTCCTCCTCACACACTCACACACACTCACTCACTCACTCACTCCTCACTCCTCACTCCTCCACACTCTCCTCACTCCACACTCACTCCTCCTCACACTCTCTCACACACACACACTCCTCACTCCTCACTCACTCCTCACTCCTCACTCACTCCTCCTCCTCACTCACTCCTCACTCCTCACACTCCTCACACTCACTCTCCTCCACTCACTCCTCTCACACACTCTCTCACACACACACACACTCACTCACTCACTCCTCACTCACTCACTCCACTCACTCCTCACTCACTAACACTGTGATTGTGTGTGTGTGTGTGTGTAGCTGATGGTTCCAGCTCTGAAGTGTGCAGCCTTCCATCTGTTCTGGAAAGGAGTGGCGATCACACAACTCCCTTCAGCAACATTCAAGGTGTGTGTGTCTCTGTCTGCTGTCGTGTTTGTGTGTTCAGGAGATGGTGTGTGAGTGTGTTTCTGAAGAGCGTGTCTCTGCCAGGCTGAGCTGAAGCGTGTGCTGAAGTCTCTTCACTCCTTCTGTGTGGTGTGTCAGAGCTGTCTGTCCGTGGCTCAGAGTCCCGTCAGGAACCAGGTACGGCTCTCTTGATGTGTAGTGTTTGAACGCTCGCATGTTGTGTGTGCGTCTCCATGGCTTTGTGTGTGTTCCTGCAGGCGTTTGTGTGTCTGTGTGACGTGCTGCTCGTGTTCGGAAGCGTGTGTGAAGGAGATGGTCTGCCGCTGCAGCGCTTCAGTCCTGACGAGTCTCTCAAAGCAGAAATGGCTTCTTTCATCATCGATTACGTCTTCAGCGACGCTGACGAGGACGAGCTCAACGGTACGTGTGACTGGACTGAGCAAATCTAAAGGCAAACATTGGCCGCTGAGAAGACGTCCCTCCGACACGTCCCGTCATGGATGGAAAATAGTTCCAAAATGAAAGTTGAACAGAATGCATTTGTAGGAAATGTTTTGTTTCATATTTGTAACATTTTATGCCGTCCTACCAACATGACGCGCATGTTGTTGTGTCCCACACTCGCTGGTGACCGTGTGTGTGATGATGCTTGTGCTGCAGGTGAGGATGAGGGTGAAGAGATGAAGATGGCTGCTCTGCTGCAGAGGAGGAATCAGTTGGCTGGATACTGTAAACTCATCATATACGGCGTCCTGGAGCTCAGAGCCGCCACAGACATACTCAAATACTACAATAAGGTGTGTGTGTGTGTGTGTGTGTGTTCATCAACACAGACTCTACAGAAGACCGTAGTGCCATGATTCAGATCAGCTCAGTTGGTGTCTGACAGCGGCTGCGCTTCCATGAGCTGTTCTGTGTTGGTTTGGTCTGCTGGTGTTCTTCATTGTGTCTGCTTGTATTATTGTTGTTTGTAAGTGGCTTTAAATTAAAGCAGCTAATCTCATAAATGTGATGTTTTTTCTGTAGTTCTACAAGGATTTCGGTGACATCATCAAAGAGACTCTCAGCAAAACTAAGATGATCAGCTCCGTGGAAAGTGCCAGAACTGTGTGCTTGTGTCTGCAGCAGTGTGTGTGTGTGTGTGTGTGTGTGTGTGTGTGTGTGTGTGTACATGTTTTAGCCTGGTGGGGACCAGTGTTAATTTTGTTAACGAAGACGATGACGAAAAATATTAGTCAACGCCCACTTTTTTTGTGACTAAAACGAGACGTTGACAAGCTAAACTAATATCTGATGATAAAAACTATGACGAAATCGATGCCGTTTCTTTGTTAACAAGACGAGACTATAATGTTATTTGAGGAATGTCAGACATTAAAAACACATGATCTCTTCATATGCTGTCTTTCAAAAATGTGCGTCCGTCAAGGAAGGTGTCTCTCTGAATCTGATCTCTCTGAATCTGATCTCTGAATCTGATCTCTCTGAATCTGATCTCTCTGAGTCTGATCTCTCTGAATCTGATCTCTCTGAATCTGATCTCTCTGAGTCTGATCTCTCTGAATCTGATCTCTCTGAATCTGATCTCTCTGAATCTGATCTCTGAATCTGATCTCTCTGAATCTGATCTCTCTGAATCTGATCTCTCTCTGAATCTGATCTCTCTGAGTCTGATCTCTCTGAATCTGATCTCTGAATCTGATCTCTCTGAATCTGATCTCTCTGAATCTGATCTCTCTGAATCTGATCTCTCTGAATCTGATCTCTCTGAATCTGATCTCTGAATCTGATCTCTGAATCTGATCTCTCTGAATCTGATCTCTGAATCTGATCTCTGAATCTGATCTCTCTGAATCTGATCTCTGAATCTGATCTCTCTGAATCTGATCTCTCTGAATCTGATCTCTCTGAATCTGATCTCTCTGAATCTGATCTCTCTGAATCTGATCTCTGAATCTGATCTCTGAATCTGATCTCTCTGAATCTGATCTCTGAATCTGATCTCTGAATCTGATCTCTCTGAATCTGATCTCTCTGAATCTGATCTCTCTGAATCTGATCTCTCTGAATCTGATCTCTCTGAATCTGATCTCTCTGAATCTGATCTCTCTGAATCTGATTGATCTCTCTGAGTCTGATCTCTCTGAATCTGATCTCTCTGAATCTGATCTCTCTGAATCTGATCTCTCTGAATCTGATCTCTCTGAATCTGATCTCTCTGAATCTGATCTCTGAATCTGATCTCTGAATCTGATCTCTCTGAATCTGATCTCTGAATCTGATCTCTGAATCTGATCTCTCTGAATCTGATCTCTCTGAGTCTGATCTCTCTGAATCTGATCTCTGAATCTGATCTCTCTGAATCTGATCTCTCTGAATCTGATCTCTCTGAATCTGATCTCTCTGAATCTGATCTCTCTGAATCTGATCTCTGAATCTGATCTCTCTGAATCTGATCTCTCTGAATCTGATCTCTCTGAATCTGATCTCTGAATCTGATCTCTCTGAATCTGATCTCTGAATCTGATCTCTCTGAATCTGATCTCTCTGAGTCTGATCTCTGAATCTGATCTCTCTGAATCTGATCTCTGAATCTGATCTCTCTGAATCTGATCTCTGAATCTGATCTCTCTGAATCTGATCTCTCTGAATCTGATCTCTCTGAGTCTGATCTCTCTGAATCTGATCTCTCTGAGTCTGATCTCTCTGAATCTGATCTCTCTGAATCTGATCTCTCTGAATCTGATCTCTCTGAATCTGATCTCTCTGAATCTGATCTCTCTGAATCTGATCTCTCTGAATCTGATCTCTCTCTGAATCTGATCTCTCTGAATCTGATCTCTCTGAATCTGATCTCTCTGAATCTGATCTCTCTGAATCTGATCTCTCTGAATCTGATCTCTGAATCTGATCTCTGAATCTGATCTCTGAATCTGATCTCTCTGAATCTGATCTCTCTGAATCTGATCTCTCTGAATCTGATCTCTGAATCTGATCTCTCTGAATCTGATCTCTCTGAGTCTGATCTCTGAATCTGATCTCTCTGAATCTGATCTCTGAATCTGATCTCTCTGAATCTGATCTCTGAATCTGATCTCTCTGAATCTGATCTCTCTGAATCTGATCTCTGAATCTGATCTCTCTGAATCTGATCTCTCTCTGAATCTGATCTCTGAATCTGATCTCTGAATCTGATCTCTCTGAGTCTGATCTCTCTGAATCTGATCTCTCTGAATCTGATCTCTCTGATCTGATCTCTCTGAATCTGATCTCTCTGAGTCTGATCTCTCTGAATCTGATCTCTCTGAATCTGATCTCTCTGAATCTGATCTCTGAATCTGATCTCTGAATCTGATCTCTGAATCTGATCTCTCTGAATCTGATCTCTGAATCTGATCTCTGAATCTGATCTCTCTGAATCTGATCTCTCTGAATCTGATCTCTCTGAATCTGATCTCTCTGAATCTGATCTCTCTCTGAATCTGATCTCTGAATCTGATCTCTCTGAATCTGATCTCTGAATCTGATCTCTCTGAATCTGATCTCTGAATCTGATCTCTCTGAATCTGATCTCTGAGTCTGATCTCTCTGAATCTGATCTCTCTGAATCTGATCTCTCTGAATCTGATCTCTGAATCTGATCTCTGAATCTGATCTCTCTGAATCTGATCTCTGAATCTGATCTCTCTGAATCTGATCTCTGAATCTGATCTCTCTGAATCTGATCTCTCTGAATCTGATCTCTCTGAATCTGATCTCTCTGAATCTGATCTCTCTGAATCTGATCTCTCTGAATCTGATCTCTGAATCTGATCTCTCTAAATCTGATCTCTGAATCTGATCTCTGAATCTGATCTCTGAATCTGATCTCTCTGAATCTGATCTCTCTGAATCTGATCTCTCTGAATCTGATCTCTGAATCTGATCTCTGAATCTGATCTCTCTGAATCTGATCTCTGAATCTGATCTCTCTGAATCTGATCTCTGAATCTGATCTCTCTGAATCTGATCTCTGAATCTGATCTCTCTGAATCTGATCTCTCTGAATCTGATCTCTGAATCTGATCTCTCTGAATCTGATCTCTCTCTGAATCTGATCTCTGAATCTGATCTCTGAATCTGATCTCTCTGAATCTGATCTCTGAATCTGATCTCTCTGAATCTGATCTCTCTGAGTCTGATCTCTCTGAATCTGATCTCTCTGAATCTGATCTCTCTGAATCTGATCTCTCTGAATCTGATCTCTCTGAATCTGATCTCTCTGAATCTGATCTCTGAATCTGATCTCTGAATCTGATCTCTCTGAATCTGATCTCTGAATCTGATCTCTGAATCTGATCTCTCTGAATCTGATCTCTGAATCTGATCTCTGAATCTGATCTCTGAATCTGATCTCTCTGAATCTGATCTCTGAATCTGATCTCTCTGAATCTGATCTCTCTGAGTCTGATCTCTGAATCTGATCTCTCTCTGAATCTGATCTCTCTGAATCTGATCTCTCTGAGTCTGATCTCTCTGAATCTGATCTCTCTGAATCTGATCTCTCTCTGAATCTGATCTCTCTGAATCTGATCTCTCTGAATCTGATCTCTCTCTGAATCTGATCTCTGAATCTGATCTCTCTGAATCTGATCTCTCTGAATCTGATCTCTGAATCTGATCTCTCTGAATCTGATCTCTCTGAATCTGATCTCTCTGAATCTGATCTCTCTGAATCTGATCTCTCTCTGATCTCTCTGAATCTGATCTCTCTGAATCTGATCTCTCTGAATCTGATCTCTCTGAGTCTGATCTCTCTGAATCTGATCTCTCTGAATCTGATCTCTCTGAATCTGATCTCTGAATCTGATCTCTCTCTGAATCTGATCTCTGAATCTGATCTCTCTGAATCTGATCTCTGAATCTGATCTCTCTGAATCTGATCTCTCTGAATCTGATCTCTGAATCTGATCTCTGAATCTGATCTCTCTGAATCTGATCTCTCTGAGTCTGATCTCTGAATCTGATCTCTGAATCTGATCTCTCTGAATCTGATCTCTGAATCTGATCTCTCTGAATCTGATCTCTGAATCTGATCTCTCTGAATCTGATCTCTGAATCTGATCTCTCTGAATCTGATCTCTCTGAATCTGATCTCTGAATCTGATCTCTGAATCTGATCTCTCTGAATCTGATCTCTGAATCTGATCTCTCTGAATCTGATCTCTGAATCTGATCTCTCTGAATCTGATCTCTCTGAATCTGATCTCTCTGAATCTGATCTCTCTGAATCTGATCTCTCTGAATCTGATCTCTGAATCTGATCTCTCTGAATCTGATCTCTCTCTGAATCTGATCTCTCTGAATCTGATCTCTCTGAATCTGATCTCTCTCTGAATCTGATCTCTGAATCTGATCTCTGAATCTGATCTCTCTGAGTCTGATCTCTGAATCTGATCTCTGAATCTGATCTCTCTGAATCTGATCTCTGAATCTGATCTCTCTGAATCTGATCTCTCTGAATCTGATCTCTGAATCTGATCTCTCTGAATCTGATCTCTGAATCTGATCTCTCTGAATCTGATCTCTGAATCTGATCTCTCTGAATCTGATCTCTCTGAATCTGATCTCTCTCTGAATCTGATCTCTGAATCTGATCTCTGAATCTGATCTCTGAATCTGATCTCTGAATCTGATCTCTCTGAGTCTGATCTCTGAATCTGATCTCTCTCTGAATCTGATCTCTCTGAATCTGTCTGAATCTGATCTCTGAATCTGATCTCTCTCTGAATCTGATCTCTCTGAGTCTGATCTCTGAATCTGATCTCTGAATCTGATCTCTCTGAATCTGATCTCTGAATCTGATCTCTGAATCTGATTTCTGAATCTGATCTCTCTCTGAATCTGATCTCTGAATCTGATCTCTCTGAGTCTGATCTCTCTGAATCTGATCTCTCTGAGTCTGATCTCTCTGAATCTGATCTCTCTCTGAATCTCTCTGAGTCTGATCTCTGAATCTGGAAATCATAGCTCTAATCTGATCTCTTAAAAAGAATCAGGCAGAGATCTTCGGTGAATCCCAACTGATCAAAAAAGGAAAAACTAAAGCTGAATCTGATGGATCTATAAAGCAGGTGATAGGCTCTCTAAAAAGCTGATCGTCTCTGAGTTTGGAATTAATCATTGTTTTTAAAACATTTCAGACACATTAAGCAGCGGGAGAAGTGGAATTTAAGGTAAATGCGCGTATTTAAATTATTACAATCTGTGTGGCGTATATCATAAAGCAGGTAATTTTACTAAAGCTGTTGATGGAGTGGAAGTTGTGGAACAGCAAGTTGATGGGCACATGAAGCAGGTAAAAACACAGCGCCATCGTCCCCACGATTTTAGGTTAATTTGATTATAAACCTGATGGATGTATATTGCTTTTTATATTTGAACAAACTCTAGCCTATATAAAGCTTAAGGCGCGGTTGAAATATTTAAATCGTGTTGCGCCATCATCATGTAAGCTTATCATTTAAGCGCTTTTTAATCATTGTTTTAAAACATTCAGACACATTAAGCAGCGAGGAGAATTAATATAGGTAAATGCGTGTTAAATTAAGCCTGATCTGCGGCGCACCTCATACAGCGCATGAGTTCATTTAGGTGCCTTGTGCTTGAGCGTTCAAATCGTGTCAACATCTCTGTCTTTGCGAGTGTCCTCGTACACTTAGTCATTTGTGTCTTTAAATAAACGTTAAGTTTACAATAAAACATGTGTAGTAGTGGGATCCTGGTAGACTATTAATGAGGTCTTAAAGGTATAGTTCACCACAAAATGAAAAATCTATTATCATTTACTCACCCTTAAGTGGTAAAGGGATATGTAGCATTGCATAAGTGCTACTAACTAAGAGTGCAATGTCAATATAACCTGATTTAAATTTTGCATAAGCTTAATTGAATTGGTCTAAAATAGAGAAAAATTATAATGACCATTTTTGTCTAAAGACTAGATATAAAAAAGCTACCAAAAATAATGTTGGTAACGGCAGTTTGACTAAAAATAATGACTAAAACTTGACAAAAAATGCAGTTACTTTTCATCTGAAAGACAAAATGACTAAAATGTGACTTAGACTAATAAGCATTTTTGTCTGAAGACGAAGACTAAGACTAAATCGGAAATGGCTGTCAAAATTAACACTGGTGGGGACTTCAACCTGACTGCAGACAGACTCATTGGGACTCGTGTCACCGTGGGGACCAAAATTAAGGTTCCCATGGGCACAAAAGCTTATAAATCATACAGGATGCGTTTTTATGAAAAAGTAAAAATGCAGAATGTTTCCTGTGATGGGTAGGATTAGGGGCAGGGGCAGTTGTAGGGGGATAACATTTACGTTTTTTACAGTATAAAATGCATTATGCCTATGGAATGTCCCCATATTTCACAAAAACAAACGTGTGTGTGTGTGTGTGTTTGTGCAGCTTTTCTCTGGGCTCGAGCAGGACTGTCGTGATGAAGAGCTGATGGAGATCAGATCGCTGGCAAAGAAACTGGCGGGGAACTTCAGCATTAACCTGCGTGTGGTCCGTGAGCCGCTGCTGGCCTTACATCAGTGCGTGTGCAACACTCTCATCACTTCCTGTCTGTCTGTCTGTCTCTCTCTCTCTCATCACTTCCTCTGCCTGTCTCTCTCTCTCATCACTTCCTCTGCCTGTCTCTCTTTCATCACTTCCTGCCTGTCTCTCTCTCTCTCATCACTTCCTGTCTGTCTGTCTCTCTCTCTCATCACTTCCTCTGCCTGTCTCTCTTTCATCACTTCCTGCCTGTCTCTCTCTCTCTCATCACTTCCTCTGCCTGTCTCTCTCATCACTTCCTCTGCCTGTCTCTCTCATCACTTCCTCTGCCTGTCTCTCTCATCACTTCCTCTGCCTGTCTCTCATCACTTCCTCTGCCTGTCTCTCTCTCATCACTTCCTCTGCCTGTCTCTCTCATCACTTCCTCTGCCTGTCTCTCTCATCACTTCCTCTGCCTCTCTCTCATCACTTCCTCTGCCTGTCTCTCTCATCACTTCCTCTGCCTGTCTCTCATCACTTCTCTGCCTGTCTCTCTCTCATCACTTCCTCTGCCTGTCTCTCTCATCACTTCCTCTGCCTGTCTCTCTCATCCCTTCCTCTGCCTGTCTCTCTCATCACTTCCTCTGTCTCTCTCTCTCTCATCACTTCCTCTGCCTGTCTCTCTCATCACTTCCTCTGCCTCTCTCTCTCATCACTTCCTCTGCCTGTCTCTCTCATCACTTCCTCTGCCTGTCTCTCTCATCACTTCCTCTGCCCTCTCTCTCATCACTTCCTCTGCCTGTCTCTCTCTCATCACTTCCTCTGCCTGTCTCTCTCATCACTTCCTGCCTGTCTCTCTCATCACTTCCTCTCTCTCATCACTTCCTCTGCCTGTCTCTCTCTCATCACTTCCTCTGCCTGTCTCTCTCATCACTTACTCTGTCTCTCTCTCTCTCATCACTTCCTCTGTCTCTCTCTCTCATCACTTCCTCTGCCTGTCTCTCTCATCACTTCCTCTGCCTGTCTCTCTCATCACTTCCTCTGCCTGTCTCTCTCTCACTTCCTCTGCCTGTCTCTCTCATCACTTCCTCTGCCTGTCTCTCTCATCACTTCTCTGCCTCTCTCTCATCACTTCCTCTGCCTGTCTCTCTCATCACTTCCTCTGCCTGTCTCTCTCATCACTTCCTCTGTCTCTCTCATCACTTCCTCTGCCTGTCTCTCTCATCACTTCCTCTGCCTGTCTCTCTCATCACTTCCTCTGCCTCTCTCTCATCACTTCCTCTGCCTGTCTCTCTCATCACTTCCTCTGCCTGTCTCTCATCACTTCCTCTGCCTGTCTCTCATCACTTCCTCTGCCTGTCTCTCTCTCATCACTTCTCTGCCTGTCTCTCTCTCATCACTTCCTCTGCCTGTCTCTCTCATCACTTCCTCTGCCTCTCTCTCATCACTTCCTCTGTCTCTCTCTCATCACTTCCTCTGCCTGTCTCTCTCATCACTTCCTCTGCCTGTCTCTCTCATCACTTCCTCTGCCTGTCTCTCTCTCATCACTTCCTCTGCCTCTCTCTCATCACTTCCTCTGCCTGTCTCTCTCTCATCACTTCCTCTGCCTGTCTCTCTCTCATCACTTCCTTTGCCTGTGTCTCTCTCATCACTTCCTCTGCCTGTCTCTCTCATCACTGCCTCTCTCTCATCACTTCCTCTGCCTGTCTCTCATCACTTCCTCTGCCTCTCTCTCATCACTTCCTCTGCCTCTCTCTCATCACTTCCTCTGTCTCTCTCATCACTTCCTCTGCCTGTCTCTCTCATCACTTCCTCTGCCTGTCTCTCTCATCACTTCCTCTGCCTCTCTCTCATCACTTCCTCTGCCTGTCTCTCTCATCACTTCCTCTGCCTGTCTCTCTCATCACTTCCTCTGCCTGTCTCTCTCATCACTTCCTCTGCCTCTCTCTCATCACTTCCTCTGCCTCTCTCTCATCACTTCCTCTGCCTGCCTCTCTCATCACTTCCTCTGTCTGTCTCTCTCATCACTTCCTCTGTCTCTCTCATCACTTCCTCTGCCTGTCTCTCTCTCATCACTTCCTCTGTCTCTCTCTCTCATCACTTCCTCTGCCTGTCTCTCTCATCACTTCCTCTGCCTCTCTCTCTCTCTCATCACTTCCTCTGCCTGTCTCTCTCATCACTTCCTCTGCCTCTCTCTCTCATCACTTCCTCTGCCTGTCTCTCTCATCACTTCCTCTGCCTGTCTCTCATCACTTCCTCTGCCTCTCTCTCATCACTTCCTCTGCCTGCCTCTCTCATCACTTCCTCTGCCTCTCTCTCATCACTTCCTCTGCCTCTCTCTCTCATCACTTCTCTGCCTGTCTCTCTCATCACTTCCTCTGCCTGTCTCTCATCACTTCCTCTGCCTGTCTCTCATCACTTCTCTCTGCTCTCTCTCATCACTTCCTCTGCCTCTCTCTCATCTTTCTCTCTGCCTGTCTCTCATCACTTCCTCTGCCTGTCTCTCTCATCACTTCCTCTGCCTCTCTCTCATCACTTCCTCTGCCTGTCTCTCTCTCATCACTCTCCTCTCTCTGCCTGTCTCTCTCTCATCACTTCCTCTGCCTGTCTCTCTCTCATCACTTCCTCTGCCTCTCTCTCATCACTTCCTCTGCCTGTCTCTCTCATCACTTCTTTTGCCTGTGTCTCTCTCATCACTTCCTCTGCCTGTCTCTCTCTCATCACTTCCTCTGCCTCTCTCTCATCACTTCCTCTGCCTGTCTCTCTGATCACTTCCTCTGCCTGTCTCTCTCATCACTTCCTCTGCCTGTCTCTCTCATCACTTCCTCTGCCTGTCTCTCTCATCACTTCCTCTGCCTGTCTCTCTCTCTCATCACTTCCTCTGCCTGTCTCTCTCATCACTTCCTGCCTGTCTCTCTCATCACTTCCTCTGCCTGTCTCTCTCATCACTTCCTCTGCCTGTCTCTCTCATCACTTCCTCTGCCTGTCTCTCTCATCACTTCCTCTGCCTCTCTCTCATCACTCTCTCTGCCTCTGCCTGTCTCTCTCATCACTTCCTCTGCCTGTCTCTCTCATCACTTCCTCTGCCTGTCTCTCTCATCACTTCCTCTGCCTGTCTCTCTCATCACTTCCTCTGTCTCTCTCTCTCTCTCTCATCACTTCCTCTGCCTGTCTCTGTGTGTCCTCTGCCTGTCTCTCTCTCCTTCATCACTTCCTCTCTCTCTCAGCACTTCCTCTGCCTGTCTCTCTCATCCTTCCTCTGCCTGTCTCTCTCATCACTTCCTCTGCCTGTCTCTCATCACTTCCTCTGCCTCTCTCTCATCACTTCCTGCCTCTCTCTCATCACTTCCTCTGCCTGTCTCTCTCTCACTCTTCCTCTCACCTGTCTCTCTGAGACTTCCTGCCTCTGTCCTCTCCTCATCACTTCTGTCTCTTTCATCACTTCCTCTGCCTCTCTCTCATCACTTCCTCTGTCTCTCTCTCATCACTTCCTCTGCCTGTCTCTCTCATCACTTCCTCTGCCTGTCTCTCTCATCACTTCCTCTGTCTCTCTCTCTCATCACTTCCTCTGCCTGTCTCTCTCATCACTTCCTCTGCCTGTCTCTCTCATCACTTCCTCTGCCTGTCTCTCTCATCACTTCCTCTGCCTCTCTCTCATCACTTCTGCCTGTCTCTCTCTCTCATCACTTCCTCTGCCTGTCTCTCTCATCACTTCCTCTGCCTGTCTCTCATCACTTCCTCTGCCTGTCTCTCATCACTTCCTCTGTCTCTCTCTCGCTTCCTCTGCCTGTCTCTCTCATCACTTCCTCTGCCTGTCTCTCTCATCACTTCCTCTGCCTGTCTCTCTCATCCCTTCCTCTGCCTGTCTCTCTCATCACTTCACTTCCTCTGCCTGTCTCTCTCATCACTTCCTCTGTCTCTCTCTCTCATCACTTCCTCTGCCTGTCTCTCTCATCACTTCCTCTGTCTCTCTCTCTCTCTCTCTCATCACTTCCTCTGCCTGTCTCTCTCATCACTTCCTCTGCCTCTCTCTCATCACTTCCTCTGCCTGTCTCTCTCTCATCACTTCCTCTGCCTCTCTCTCATCACTTCCTCTGCCTGTCTCTCTCATCACTTCCTCTGTCTCTCTCTCTCTCTCATCACTTCCTCTGCCTGTCTCTCTCATCACTTCCTCTGCCTCTCTCTCATCACTTCCTCTGCCTCTCTCTCATCACTTCCTCTGCCTGTCTCTCTCATCCCCTTCCTCTGCCTGTCTCTCTCATCACTTCCTCTGCCTGTCTCTCTCATCACTTCCTCTGTCTCTCTCTCTCTCATCACTTCCTCTGCCTGTCTCTCTCATCACTTCCTCTGTCTCTCTCTCTCTCATCACTTCCTCTGCCTGTCTCTCTCATCTCTTCCTCTGCCTCTCTCTCATCACTTCCTCTGCCTGTCTCTCTCTCATCACTTCCTCTGCCTCTCTCTCATCACTTCCTCTGCCTCTCTCTCATCACTTCCTCTGCCTCTCTCTCATCACTTCCTCTGCCTGTCTCTCTCATCACTTCCTCTGCCTGTCTCTCTCTCATCACTTCCTCTGCCTGTCTCTCTCATCACTTCCTCTGCCTGTCTCTCTCATCACTTCCTCTGTCTCTCTCTCTCTCATCACTTCCTCTGCCTGTCTCTCTCATCACTTACTCTGTCTGTCTCTCTCATCACTTCCTCTGCCTGTCTCTCTCATCACTTCCTCTGCCTCTCTCTCATCACTTCCTCTGTCTGTCTCTCTCTCATCACTTCCTCTGCCTCTCTCTCATCACTTCCTCTGCTTGTCTCTCTCATCACTTCCTCTCTCTCTCTCTCTCTCTCTCTCTCTCTCTCATCACTTCCTCTGCCTGTCTCTCTCATCACTTCCTCTGCCTCTCTCATCACTTCCTCTGCCTGTCTCTCTCATCACTTCCTCTGCCTGTCTCTCTCATCACTTCCTCTGTCTCTCTCCCATCACTTCCTCTGCCTGTCTCTCTCATCACTTCCTCTGCCTGTCTCTCTCATCACTTCCTCTGCCTGTCTCTCTCATCACTTCCTCTGCCTCTCTCTCATCACTTCCTCTGCCTGTCTCTCTCATCACTTCCTCTGCCTGTCTCTCTCATCACTTCCTCTGCCTGTCTCTCATCACTTCTCTGCCTGTCTCTCTCATCACTTCCTCTGTCTCTCTCTCATCGCTTCCTCTGCCTGTCTCTCTCATCACTTCCTCTGCCTGTCTCTCTCATCACTTCCTCTGCCTGTCTCTCATCCCTTCCTCTGCCTGTCTCTCTCATCACTTCCTCTGCCTGTCTCTCTCATCACTTCCTCTGTCTCTCTCTCTCTCACTTCTCTGCCTGTCTCTCTCATCACTTCCTCTGTCTCTCTCTCTCTCTCTCTCATCACTTCTCTGCCTGTCTCTCTCATCACTTCCTCTCTCTCTCATCACTTCCTCTGCCTGTCTCTCTCTCATCACTTCCTCTGCCTCTCTCTCATCACTTCCTCTGCCTGTCTCTCTCATCACTTCCTCTGTCTCTCTCTCTCTCTCATCACTTCCTCTGCCTGTCTCTCTCATCACTTCCTCTGCCTCTCTCTCATCACTTCCTCTGCCTCTCTCTCATCACTTCCTCTGCCTGTCTCTCTCATCCCTTCCTCTGCCTGTCTCTCTCATCACTTCTCTCTGCCTTCCTCTGTCTCTCTCTCTCTCATCACTTCCTCTGCCTGTCTCTCATCACTTCCTCTGTCTCTCTCTCTCATCACTTCTCTGCCTGTCTCTCATCACTTCTCTGCCTCTCTCTCATCACTTCCTCTGCCTGTCTCTCTCTCTCATCACTTCCTCTGCCTCTCTCTCATCACTTGTCTCTCTCTGTCTCTCTCTCTGCCTGTCTCTCATCTTCATCTCTGCTGTGCTCTCCTCTATCACTTCTCTGAGCTGTCTTCCTCTCTTCATCCCTGCCTGTACCTGTCTCTCTCATCACTTCCTCTGCCTGTCTCTCTCATCACTTCCTCTGTCTCTCTCTCTCTCATCACTTCCTCTGCCTGTCTCTCTCATCACTTCCTCTGTCTCTCTCTCTCTCTCATCACTTCCTCTGCCTGTCTCTCTCATCACTTCCTCTGCCTCTCTCTCATCACTTCCTCTGCCTGTCTCTCTCTCATCACTTCCTCTGCCCTCTCTCATCACTTCCTCTGCTTGTCTCTCTCATCACTTCCTCTCTCTCTCTCTCTCTCTCTCATCACTTCCTCTGCCTGTCTCTCTCATCACTTCCTCTGCCTCTCTCTCATCACTTCCTCTGCCTGTCTCTCTCATCACTTCCTCTGCCTGTCTCTCTCATCACTTCCTCTGTCTCTCTCTCATCACTTCCTCTGCCTGTCTCTCATCACTTCCTCTGCCTGTCTCTCTCATCACTTCCTCTGCCTGTCTCTCTCATCACTTCCTCTGCCTGTCTCTCTCATCACTTCCTCTGCCTGTCTCTCATCACTTCCTCTGCCTCTCTCTCATCACTTCCTCTGCCTGTCTCTCTCATCACTTCCTCTGCTCTCTCTCTCTCTCATCACTTCCTCTGCCTGTCTCTCTCATCACTTCCTCTGCCTGTCTCTCTCTCATCCCTCTGCCTGTCTCTCTCATCACTTCCTCTGCCTGTCTCTCTCATCACTTCCTCTGCCTGTCTCTCTCATCACTGTCTCTCTCTCTCTCTCTCATCACTTCCTCTGCCTGTCTCTCTCATCACTTCCTCTGCCTCTCTCTCATCACTTCCTCTGCCTCTCTCTCATCACTTCCTCTGCCTGTCTCTCTCATCACTTCCTCTGCCTGTCTCTCTCATCACTTCCTCTGCCTGTCTCTCTCATCACTTCCTCTGCCTCTCTCTCTCATCACTTCCTCTGCCTGTCTCTCTCATCACTTCCTCTGTCTCTCTCTCTCTCACTCATCACTTCCTCTGCCTGTCTCTCTCATCACTTCCTCTGCCTGTCTCTCTCTCATCACTTCCTCTGCCTGTCTCTCTCATCACTTCTCTGCCTGTCTCTCTCATCACTTCCTCTGTCTCTCTCATCACTTCCTCTGCCTGTCTCTCTCATCACTTCCTCTGTCTGTCTCTCATCACTTCCTCTGCCTCTCTCTCATCACTTCCTCTGCCTCTCTCTCATCACTTCCTCTGCCTGTCTCTCTCATCACTTCCTCTGCCTGTCTCTCTCATCACTTCCTCTGCCTGTCTCTCTCATCACTTCCTCTGCCTGTCTCTCTCATCACTTCCTCTGCCTGTCTCTCTCATCACTTCCTCTGCCTCTCTCTCATCACTTCCTCTGCCTGTCTCTCTCTCATCACTTCCTCTGCCTCTCTCTCATCACTTCCTCTGCCTCTCTCTCATCACTTCCTCTGCCTCTCTCTCTCTCTCTCTCTCATCACTTCCTCTGCCTGTCTCTCTCATCACTTCCTCTGCCTGTCTCTCTCATCACTTCCTCTGCCTGTCTCTCTCATCACTTCCTCTGCCTGTCTCTCTCATCACTTCCTCTGTCTCTCTCTCATCATCCTCTGCCTGTCTCTCTCATCACTTCCTCTGCCTGTCTCTCTCATCACTTCCTCTGCCTGTCTCTCTCATCACTTCTCTGCCTCTCTCTCATCACTTCCTCTGCCTGTCTCTCTCTCATCACTTCCTCTGCCTGTCTCTCTCATCACTTCCTCTGCCTCTCTCTCATCACTTCCTCTGCCTGTCTCTCTCATCACTCTTCCTCTGCCTCTCTCTCATCACTTCCTCTGCCTCTCTCTCATCACTTCCTCTGCCTGTCTCTCTCTCATCACTTCCTCTGCCTCTCTCTCATCACTTCCTCTGCCTGTCTCTCTCATCACTTCCTCTGCCTGTCTCTCTCATCACTTCCTCTGCCTGTCTCTCTCATCACTTCCTCTGCCTGTCTCTCTCATCACTTCCTCTGCCTCTCTCTCATCACTTCCTCTGCCTGTCTCTCTCATCACTTCCTCTGCCTGTCTCTCTCATCACTTCCTCTGCCTGTCTCTCTCTGCCTCTCTCATCACTTCCTCTGCCTGTCTCTCTCATCACTTCCTCTGCCTGTCTCTCTCTCATCACTTCCTCTGCCTGTCTCTCTCATCACTTCCTCTGCCTGTCTCTCTCATCACTTCCTCTGCCTGTCTCTCTCATCACTTCCTCTGCCTGTCTCTCTCATCACTCTGCCTGTCTCTCTCATCACTTCCTCTGCCTGTCTCTCTCATCACTTCCTCTGCCTGTCTCTCTCATCACTTCCTCTGCCTGTCTCTCTCATCACTTCCTCTGCCTGTCTCTCTCATCACTTCCTCTGCCTCTCTCATCACTTCCTCTGCCTCTCTCTCATCACTTCCTCTGTCTGTCTCTCTCATCACTTCCTCTGCCTGTCTCTCTCATCACTTCCTCTGCCTCTCTCTCATCACTTCCTCTGCCTGTCTCTCTCATCACTTCCTCTGCCTGTCTCTCTCATCACTTCCTCTGCCTGTCTCTCTCATCACTTACTCTGTCTGTCTCTCTCATCACTTCCTCTGCCTGTCTCTCTCATCACTTCCTCTGCCTCTCTCTCATCACTTCTCTGCCTGCTCTCTCATCACTTCCTCTGCCTCTCTCTCATCACTTCCTCTGCCTCTCTCTCATCACTTCCTCTGCCTGCCTCTCTCATCACTTCCTCTGCCTCTCTCTCATCACTTCCTCTGCCTCTCTCTCATCACTTCTCTGTCTCTCTCATCACTTCCTCTGCCTGTCTCTCTCATCACTTCCCTCTGCCTGTCTCTCTCATCACTTCCTCTGCCTGTCTCTCTCATCACTTCCTCTGTCTCTCTCATCACTTCCTCTGCCTCTCTCTCATCACTTCCTCTGCCTGTCTCTCTCATCACTTCCTCTGCCTCTCTCTCATCACTTCCTCTGCCTGCCTCTCTCATCACTTCCTCTGCCTCTCTCATCACTTCCTCTGCCTCTCTCTCATCACTTCCTCTGTCTGTCTCTCATCACTTCCTCTGTTTCTCTCATCACTTCCTCTGCCTCTCTCTCATCACTTCCTGTTCTCATCACTTCCTCTGTTTCTCATCAATGCCGTCTCTCATATTCCTGTCTCTCTCTCATCATCTGCCGGCATCTGGGCTCTCCTCAATCTGCAGGGAATCTGAGCTTTCTGGAGATTCTCAGTGAATTCAGTTTCAAGCTCCTGCAGCCGGAACGCAAGCGGCTGTGAGTATCACTGCCATCACTGATCATGTGACTCCACACTGACGCATCTCCCTTATGAAGAATAAAGCTGCAAACATGATTCATTCCTGAAGTCCATCATTGACCCTCTGTAATGACCCCAGAGCAGATTCCAGCTGTTAAAGCCGTGTGTTTGAGCGGCGTGTGTGTCCTCTATGTCTGTCTTAGGGTGGCGGATCTGCGGTGTGTGTGTTCCTCCGCTCTGAACAGTGGCTTCGTGAGGATGTACGAACGATCTCTGATTTCAGGCTCCAAAGAAACACCAGCAGCTCAAATACCCAGAAGAAAACGCAGACGCACAGACAGTCAGTGCACACACACACACACACACACACACACAGTCAGTGCGTGGACACACACTCACACACACACACACACACACACACAGTCAGTGCGTGCACAGACACTCACACACACTGACAAACACTCACATACTAGTTATTGTATATTCTGTATTGAGGTGTTTGTTTTGCGTGTGCAGGTTTGGTCGGCGGTGTGGAAACTCCAGTTGTGGTTTCACACACTCGTCATTGACGACATGGACGACAATGAGTTCACAGACGAGTATGTCACTCTAAACACACACGTTACAGATAGGATGTGAATCACACACATGCAGCAGAAATGTGCTGAAGAGCGTTTGACCCTCCTCTCGTTGACCTGTGGCTGCGCTAGCATGTGCTCACGGAGACTGACATCAGATCAGTATGAGAGAACAGATCTGAATCACTGCTTGTGTGTGTGTGTGTGTGTGTGTGTGCTGTCAGGGTCCTGAGGAAGAGCATCAGTCGCAGCAGACAGAGGTCCAGCCCGCTCACACAGAGCGTCCAGTCACATCTCAGCACGTGAGTTCAATCACACATGAAACCAGAGTGACCAGCAGGGCGTGCACACACACTCACACACACACAGACTGATGATGAGCCTCACCTGCACGTCACACCTGTCTCATGCCATGAAAGCCGAGCGACGACAGTGAAGGACGAGGGGACCAGGCCTGGACTTTATGCTGTGGTGTGTTTTATCATATGTGTGCGGAGCCATCTTTACGTTGAGGCCTGGTCCTCTCGTCCTCAACTGTTGTCGCTCTGCTTTTATGGCACGAGACAGCTGTGACGTGCAGGTGAGGCTCATCATCAATCATGCCACCGTCAATCTGTGTGTGTGTGTGTGTGAGTGCGAGTCTCTCGTGGCTCTCGCCCGCCCTGCCGGTCACAACCATATGCAGCAGAAGAGTATCAGACAGACACTCCAGTCACATCAGTGCTTAGTGTCTAACAACACATGATCGTGTGTGTGTGTGTGTGTTCAGACTCTCTCTGGCTCGTGACGATCAGTCAGAGGATGAAGAGGCAGAAATCGAGGATTACGATGATGAAGACTCTGAGCTGGACTTCGCTCTGGTGAGTTGAGCACACACTGGCTGATGATGCCATGTCCTCTTCCTCATCCTCCTCCTCTGTTCCCTCAGCCGTCCACTCACGGCTCTGCCAGCTTCCTGGAGGAACTGTTTGAGTGACCGCGTTACGGGAGGCGTGGGGTTGGTGTGGTCACTGATGTCCCTTCTGTTCATGATGAAGAGTTAACACACTGTTTGGTTTATTATTCCTGTTCCAATAATAAAGTCACATTTATTTCTCTTTCCCGTCTGGATTTTTTAGATTTACACATTTCACAGATGCTTGTGTGTCGGTATGCAATCAAACACACACCCTTTCAATACAGAGCACACATACAATACAGTCTAATACATATTACACTGCACAGCATACACCGATCAGGCATAACATTATGACAGGTGAAGTGAATAACACTGATGATCTCTTCATCACGGCTCCTGTTAGTGGGTGGGATATATTAGGCAGCAAGTGAACATTTTGCCCTCAAAGTTGATGTGTTAGAAGCAGGAAAAATGGGCAAGCGTAAGGATTTGAGCGAGTTTGACAAGGGCCAGATTGTGATGGCTAGGCGGACTGGGTCAGAGCATCTCCAAAACTGCAGCTCTTGTGGGGTGTTCCCGGTCTGGGTGGTCAGGATCTATCAAAGGGCTCAGGAAGGAACAGTGGAGAACCGGACACAGGGTCATGGGCGGCTCAGGCTCATTGATGCACGTGTGGAGCGAAGGCTGGCTCGTGTGGTCCGATCAAACAGATGGCAGGGGGCGATGACCTCTGAACCCGTGTGTGAGAGTTAGACATCTTTAATGACACGTGTGTAATAAAAAGGAAGACCGGTAGTTAATTGTCTCATATTGGGCTCATCCTAGTACTTTTGACCATCATAAAGGAAATCTAATGTGTGTGTAGTCATGATACGGTGATGTAAAACATTTGGACAAGCTCGGGTAAATAAATCTAACCACTTATTACACAAAATTCAGTTTACTTTATGATTATAATAATGGACTGCACGTCATCTTAGATAGCTTATGTACTTATAAATGATCAGAAAATATCAATATTGTGCATGAACAGCACTTGCTTTCTCACAGGCGCATCATTTTATTCATGTTTCGCTATCAGTAAGATCAGATCTGAAAGATGAAATTAATAATGACTGATTTATGATATCATTTCATAACTTTCATTTAAAGGGGAAGTCCAGAATAACCGGCTGGACAAAACCAAACCTCCATTATAACTGCTCAAATCAAGAATACATACATTGGAGAATCTTTAATGATATACACAAACATGGGGAAGTGTTGAGTGTTTCCCATGGGATACTGAGGGAAATTGTGTCTCCCATTACTTTTAATACATTTTAATATGCTGTGAAGAATTTAAATAGTGTTATTTATGAGTAAAACAGGTTTAAAGTTGATATTGTTCAACGTTTTGCGGCAGTAAGATCACACTCTTCACAGGGGACGAAAGCAAAGCCGTTTCACAGCGCACATTTCTGTACTGTTACATATACTACACCTGATGTTAAACATGTTAGTAATATGTGATGCTGCTACGCAAGTCTTTAGAGCTTATGTTTCTTTCGAAATGTTTTCAGAAAATAAATGTAAAAAAAAAAAAAAGTTTGAAAGCGCACAGATATTGGTCCTTCCGCTCACGTGACAAACTACGTTTGTAAGATTCTCGCGCCATTAGCTCGGCCCCGCCCTCGCACACACCCAGACGCGCTGTGATTGGCGGAGAGCTCCAGCAGACTCGCGCCAGTTTTTGCAGC
The DNA here is from genome assembly GCA_023029165.1 of Gobiocypris rarus. NCBI lineage: Eukaryota > Metazoa > Chordata > Actinopteri > Cypriniformes > Gobionidae > Gobiocypris > Gobiocypris rarus. Next base: position 47,870,840 of record CM040932.1, read on the forward strand.
TGCTCTCGAGACCGTGTTGCATCTCCACTCACTAAAGCGTTTCCTGAGCGAAATAGCCACATATTGATCTCCGAGGCGCGAGTATCATCATCCTGCGGTAATCATGGCACCCAAGGACTATATGGCGGAGAAGGGTGAGTGGAAACGGGCTTCTGGCGCGCTTTAGCGCGAGATCCGCGAGGAGCGGTGTTTCTGACGCGCGTCAAACTTTGGCTAACCGAGTGAAATCCGTCGCATGTAAGTTATTAATGTCTGACCTGCAGTTGCGCGCGCCTGTGTGTGCGGTGTTTTGCTATTTCGGTGTTTGTGAAACTTTGGCTTTATCGTCGCTCGCGGCGGCCGCGGGAGTTGCGCGCGCTTGCTCTGAAGTACCCGGATGAAGTTTTGGAACAAAGAGCGGCGGCGCGCGGAGAGCACGTGCTGGCGTCACACAACCCGTTCCCCGGTCAGAAGTTGAACATCCGACAGAATCGTGTGTGTGTGTTTGTTTGTTCTGATCCATACACGATCGGCCGCTGCTGTATTCGCCGTGAGGCGGCGCGTGATCCGAGCAGCGGCGCGTTCCTTTGAGCGCGCATAGACGGGTCTAGCTCGTGACGCGCGGAGTGATCGCGGAAGCGGCGCGGCTGTAGCGCGAGAGCCATGTGCTGCTTTGTTTACAAAAACAGCGGCCGTCGAGTGGCGTAACGCGCGCGGCGCTTCAGAGCGAGGAAAAAGCGCAGCGACACCTTGAAAGAGAGTGTGTGTGTGTAACGTGTGTGTTAGTGTGTGTGTGTTAGCGAGTGTGTGTGTGTGTTAGTTAGAGAGTGTGTGTGTGTGTGTGTTAGTTAGACAGTGTGTGTGTGTGTTAGAGTGTGTGTGTTAGTGTGTGTGTGTGTGTGTGTTAGAGAGTGTGTGTTGGTTATTATTGTTAGAGTGTGTGTGTTAGAGTGTGTGTGTTAGAGTGTGTGTGTTAGAGTGTGTGTGTTAGAGTGTGTGTGTTAGAGTGAGTGTGTGTGTTAGAGTGTGTGTGTGTTTGTGTGCGGTGTTAGAGTGTGTGTGTGTGTGTGTGTGTGTGTGTTAGAGTGTGTGTGTGTTCTGTGTGTGTGTTAGAGTGTGTGTGTTAGTGTGTGTTAGAGTTAGAGTGTGTGTGTGTTAGAGTGTGTGTGTGTGTGTGTGTGTGTTAGAGTGTGTGTGTTAGAGTGTGTGTGTGTGTTAGAGTGTGTGTGTGTTAGTGTGTGTGTGTGTGTGTGTGTGTTAGTGAGAGTGTGTGAGTGTGTGTTAGTTTATTAGTAAGTGTGTGTTAGTTAGAGTGTGTGTGTGTGTGTGTGTGTGTGTGTGTGTGTGTGTGTGTGTGTGTTAGAAAAACAGCGGCCGTGTGTGTGTGTGTGTGTGTTAGAGTGTGTGTGTGAGAGAGAGTGAGTGAGTGTGTGTGTTAGTTTATTAGTAAGTGAGCGTGTGTGTTAGCGAGAGTGTGTGTGTGTGTGTGTGTGTGTTAGAGTGTGTGTGTTAGAGTGTGTGTGTTAGAGTGTGTGTGTGTGTGTGTGTGTTAGAGTGTGTGTGTGTGTGTGTTAGAGTGTGTGTGTGTTAGAGTGTGTGTGTTGATATGTGAGTGTGTGTGTGTTGTGTTAGTTAGTGTGTGTGTGTGTGTGTGTGTGTGTGTGTGTGTGTTAGAGTGTGTGTGTGTTAGAGTGTGTGTGTGTTAGAGTGTGTGTGTTAGAGTGTGTGTGTTAGAGTGTGTGTGTGTTAGAGTGTGTGTGTGTTAGAGTGTGTGTGTTAGAGTGTGTGTGTTAAGAGTGTGTGTTAGAGTGTGTGGTGTGTGTGTGTTAGTGTTAGAGAGTGTGTGTGTGTGTTATTAGTAAGTGTGTGTGTGTTAGAGAGAGTGTGTGTGTGTGTGTGTGTGTGTGTGTGTGTTAGTGAGAGAGAGTGTGTGTGTGTTAGCGAGTGTGTGTGTGTGAGTTAGAGAGTGTGTGTGTGTGTGTGTTAGTGTGAGCGTGTGTGTGTTAGAGTGTGTGTGTGTGTGTGTTAGTGAGAGAGGTGTGTGTGTGTTAGAGTGTGTGTGTGTGTGTGTGTGTGTGTGTTAGAGTGTGTGTGTGTGTGTGTGTGTGTGTTAGAGTGTGTGTGTGTGTGTGTGTTAAAGGTGTGTGTGTGTGTTAGAGGTGCATGTGTGTGTGTATGTGTGTGTTAGAGGTGTGTGTGTGTGTGTGTGTGTGTGTGTGTGTGTGAGTGTGTGTGTGTAGTGTGTGTGTGTGTGTGTGTGTTGTTGTGTGTAGTGTGTGTGTGTTAGAGTGTGTGTGTGTGTGTGTGTGTGTGTGTGTGTTAGAGTGTGTGTGTGTGTTAGAGTGTGTGTGTTAGAGTGTGTGTGTTAGAGTGTGTGTGTTAGAGTGTGTGTGTTAGAGTGTGTGTGTTAGAGTGTGTGTGTGTGTTAGAGTGTGTGTGTTAGAGTGTGTGTTAGAGTGTGTGTGTGTGTGTGTGTTAGAGTGTGTGTGTGTGTGTGTGTGTTAGAGTGTGTGTGTGTGAGTGTGTGTTAGAGTGTGTGTGTGTGTGTGTTAGAGTGTGTGTGTGTGTGTTAGAGTGTGTGTGTGTGTGTGTGTTAGAGTGTGTGTGTGTGTGTGTTAGAGTGTGTGTGTGTTAGAGTGTGTGTGTGTTAGAGAGTGTGTGTGTTAGAGTGTGTGTTAGAGTGTGTGTGTGTGTGTGTTAGAGTGTGTGTGTGAGAGTGTGTGTGTGTTAGAGTGTGTGTGTTAGAGTGTGTGTGTGTTAGAGTGTGTGTGTTAGAGTGTGTGTTAGAGTGTGTGTGTGTGTGTAGAGTGTGTGTGTGTTAGAGTGTGTGTTAGAGTGTGTGTGTGTTAGAGTGTGTGTGTGTTAGAGTGTGTGTGTGTTAGAGTGTGTGTGTTAGAGTGTGTGTTAGAGTGTGTGTGTGTTAGAGTGTGTGTGTTAGAGTGTGTGTGTGTTAGAGTGTGTGTGTTAGAGTGTGTGTGTTAGAGTGTGTGTGTTAGAGTGTGTGTGTGTTAGAGTGTGTGTGTGTTAGAGTGTGTGTGTGTGTGTGTGTGTGTGTAGTTGAGAGAGAGTGTGTGTGTGCTAGGAGTGTGTGTTAGAGTGTTAGAGAGAGTGTGTGTGTTAGACAGTGTGTGTTAGAGTGTGTTAGATGTGTGTGTTAGAGTGTAAAAGAGTGTGTGTGTGTGTGTGTGTGTTAGTTAGAGTGTGTGTGTGTGTGTTAGAGAGAGAGTGTGTAAGAGTGTAAAAGAAGGAGTGTGTGTTAGTTAGAGAGTGTGTGTGTGTGTGTGTGTTAGTTAGAGAGAGTGTGTGTTAGAGTGTGTGTGTGTGTTAGAGAGTGTGTGTGTGTGTGTGTTAGAGTAGACAGTGTGTGTGTGTGTTAGAGTGTGTGTGTTAGAGGTGTGTGTTATGTGTGTTAGAGTGTGTGTATAGAGTGTGTGTGTTAGAGAGTGTGTGTTAGAGTGTGTGTTAGGAGCAGTGTGTGTGTGTTAGAGTGTGTGTAAAAGTTAGTGTGAGTGTGTGTTAGAGCGTGTGTGTGTGTTAGAGTGTGTGTGTGTAGAGTAAGTGTATTAGTGTGTGTGTGTTAGAGTGTGTGTGTTAGGAGTGTGTTAGAGTGTGTGTGTTAGAGTGTGTTAGAGTGTGTGTGTTAGAGTGTGTGTGTAGAGGTGTGTGTGTGTTAGAGTGTGTGTGTGTGTATAGAGTGTGTGTGTGTGCTGTGTGTGTGTTAGAGTGTGTGTGTGTGTGTGTGAAATAGAGTGTGTGTGTGTTAGAGGTGTGTGTAGTGTGTGTGTGTTAGAGTGTGTGTGTGTGTTAGTGTGTTAGAGTGTGTGTGTTAGAGTGTGTGTGTTAGAGTGTGTGTGTTAGGAGGTGTGTGTTAGAGTGTGTGTTAGAGTGTGTGTTAGAGTGTGTGTGTGTTAGGAGTGTGTGTGTGTTAGAGGTGTGTGTGTGTTAGAGTGTGTGTTAGAGTGTGTGTGTTAGAGTGTGTGTGTTAGAGTGTGTGTGTGTGTAGAGTGTGTGTTAGAGGTGTTAGAGGTGTGTGTTAGAGTGTGTGTGTTAGAGTGTGTGTGTTAGAGTGTGTGTGTTAGAGTGTGTGTGTGCTAGGAGGTGTGTTAGAGGTGTGTGTTAGAGTGTGTGTGTACAGAGTGTGTGTGTTATGTGTGTTAGAGTGTGTGTGTGTTAGAGGTGTGTGTGTTAGAGTGTGTGTGTTAGAGTGTGTGTTAGTGTGTGTGTGTGTGTGTTAGAGTGTGTGTGTGTTAGAGTGTGTGTGTGTGTTAGAGTGTGTGTGTGTGTTAGTGAGAGAGTGCAAAGAGTGTGTAGAGGTGTGTGTGTGTGTTAGAGTGTGTGTTAGGAGTGTGTGTGTTAGAGGTGTGTGTGTGTGTGTGTGTGTGTTAGAGAGTGTGTGTTAGTGTGTTAGAGTGTGTGTGTGAGAGTATGTGTGTTAGAGTGAGAGAGTGTAAGTGTGAGATATGTGTGTGTTAGTGAGAGTGTGTAAAGTAGTGAGAGAGTGTGTGTAGTAGTAGAGAGTGTGTGTGTGTACAGAGTGTGTGTTGTGTGTGTGTGTGTGTGTGTGTGTGTAAGTAGTAGAGAGTGTGTGTTAGTGAGAGTGTGTGTGTGTGTGAGTGAGTGAGTGTGTGTCCGGCTCCCACTCAACAGTGTGTGTGTGTGTGTCCGGTCCACCAACAGTGTGTGTGTGTGTGTGTGTCCGGCTCCCACTCAACAGTGTGTGTGTGTGTCCGGCTCCCACTCAACAGTGTGTGTGTGTGTGTGTGTGCAGGTGTCGCTGGCTCACCGTGAGCAGGTGTTGCTGCTGGTGGATCTGGATGATGTGGCGGAGGAGGACCCTGAGCTGGTGGAGAGTGTGTGTGAGAACGGCAAGCGGTACGCAGGGCTGTTTGCAGACGCGGTTCAAGAGCTGCTGCCGGAGTACAGAGAGCGAGAGGTAGACACACACACACACACACACTCGACACGTGTTCAGGCTTCATCTGTGTGTATCGCTCACACTGCCCCGAGAATCCCTCGTGTCTGAGCTGTGTGTGTGTGTGTTGTAGGTGGTGGCGAAAGATGCCTTAGATGTTTACATCGAGCACCGGCTGATGATGGAGACGAGGGGTCGTGACCCGCAGACATGCGTGACTCCAGGAACCAGTATCCGTCTGAGCTCATGCGCAGATTGTGAGTCACACACACGCTTGCTTACACACACTCTCTCTCGCTCTCACACACACTCGCTCAGTGTCTGGTTTCTCTCAGTGAGGTGTATCTCCGGCCCCCGTCGACGCTGAAGCCGAAGGTGGTGCGTGACGTGAAGGCCGACAGCATCGGTCAGCTGGTGACCGTCAGAGGGATCGTCACCAGAGCCACGGAGGTCAAGCCCATGATGGCGGTGGCCACGTACACGTGTGACCAGTGCGGCGCGGAGACGTACCAGCCGGTAGGGGCGCTCGCAGTGTGTGTGTGTGTGTGTGTGTGTGTGTGTGTGTGTGTGTGTGTACCCGCTCGTGTGCTTCTGCTAACGCCTCCTCTCCCTCAGATCGCCTCTCCCAGCTTCACGCCGCTCATCATGTGTCCCAGTCAGGAGTGCGTCACCAACAAATCCGGAGGGCGGCTGTATCTGCAGACGCGAGGGTCAAAGTTCGTCAAGTTCCAGGAGCTGCGCATTCAGGAGCATGTAGGTGTGCCGCCCATCATGTAGTCCAGAGGTCTTCAGCCCTGCTCCTGGGGACCCACTGTCCTGCAGAGTTTAGCTCCAACCCTAATCAAAGACAGGTGACAAGCTCTTCAGCAGGGCGGGGGCCCGGGAGCAGGCGGGGCCCTGGGAGCAGGGGGGCCCCGAGCAGGGCGGAAGACCTCTGCTTTAGTGGAAGAAGACAGTGATGGCTCCTGTTTCTGATCTCCATGAGCTGACAGGACAGGCATGTAGGCTCGGCTTTTATAATGAGAAGAGATGTGAAGCCAGACTGCCAGAGATCACCCTCGGTGTAATCCCTCCGGATCACCGGCAGCCCTCAGATTGACCCATGAGTGTGTGTTTGTGTGACCGATGTTGATTTGTGTCATTGTGTTGACCGCTCAGAGCGATCAGGTGCCGGTGGGAAACATTCCTCGCAGCATGACCATCTACGCACGCGGAGAGAACACGCGTGTGGCGCAGCCCGGAGATCACGTGGCGGTGTCTGGGATATTCCTGCCTCTGCTGCGCTCGGGGTTCAGACAGGCTGTGCAGGTGAAACACACACACACACACTCTCTTGCTCTTACACTCACTCACTCACGCTCTCACACACACTCAGTCTCTCCACACACACTTCACTGCTCTTACACTCACTCACTCACACTCTCTCACACACACACTCACGCTCTCTCACACACACTAGTGCTCTCTCTCACACACACACACACACACTCACGCTCTCTCACACACACTAGTGCTCTCTCTCACACACACACACTCCACGCTCGCACACACTCAGTGCTCTCACACACACACACACTCACGCCTTCACACACACCCAGTGCTCTACAACACACACACACACACACTCTCTTGCTCTTACACTCACTCACGCTCTCACACACACACACACACACACACACACACATTCAAGCCCCATCTGACATAGAAGCTCATGAGGTACACACACACACATGGCCTCGACGCCAGGCTGTAGAGGTACACACCTGAACACACACACACGCTAGCCATCGACCTTAAATCGCAGGGGTACACACACACACACACACACACACTTCAACCCCAGATGACTGCTGGTGCACAGACACACACACACTTCAGCCCCATCGACATAGGCTCATGGTACACTGAGCCTTGCACGCTATTATCGACATGACTCATGAAATTTGCACATGTTGTGAGCATGACTCATGAGGTACACACACACACACACACACACTTCTTCATCGACATATGAAGCTCATAGGCACTTTTTACATGTTATGGGTATGGCTCATGAAGTACACACACACACACACTTCATTTGTGTGCTGACTCTTCAAATTTTTACACACACACACACACACACACACGCTGCCATGACATGACTCATGGTGCCACGCTAACCATCGACATGAAGCTCAGCAGTGCACACACACACACACTTTAACCGCCGACATAGGCTCATGTTTTACTTCAACCCCCTTGATGTGATCTTGAAGTACACACACAGCTGTTTGACATGGCTGTGAAATTTACTAACCATCGGCCTTAAAATATAAATTTACACACACTTCAACCCCATAGACATTAGTGAGGTACACACACACTTCAACCCCCATCGACATAGAGCTCATGGGTACACACACACTTCTTGTCGACGTAAGCTCATGGTGCACACACACACACAGCAGTGGATATGCAGGAAATCGTGTGTTCAAACACATGACTGTAAACAAATAAGTGCTACCGGACTTGGTATTGCCTAATCGACAATAGATGTTCAAAAGGTTCACCAGTGGCTGCAATTGGTTTCAAAGGCAGGTTTCAAAGCGCAGTTTGGTTTACTCGTTAATTGGCGATTTTATGTCTTAATAAGCAGAGATGTCGTTTTAAGCGTGGCCAAAGAAATAAACGCCAACAACGATCACACACACACACACACACACACACACTTCAACCCCATCGACATGAAGCTCATGAGGTACACACACACACACACACACACACACACACACACTTCAACCCCATCGACATGAAGCTCATGAGGTACACACACACACACACACACACACTTCAACCCCATCGACATGAAGCTCATGAGGTACACACACACACACACACACACACACACTTCAACCCCATCGACATGAAGCTCATGAGGTACACACACACACACACACACACACTTCAACCCCATCGACATGAAGCTCATGAGGTACACACACACACACACACACACACACTTCAACCCCATCGACATGAAGCTCATGAGGTACACACACACACACACACACACACACACACACTTCAACCCCATCGACATGAAGCTCATGAGGTACACACACACACACACACACACACTTCAACCCCATCGACATGAAGCTCATGAGGCACACACACACACACACACACACACACACACACACTTCAACCCCATCGACATGAAGCTCATGAGGTACACACACACACACACACACTTCAACCCCATCGACATGAAGCTCATGAGGTACACACACACACACACACACACACACACACACACACACACACACACACTTCAACCCCATCGACATGAGGTACACACACACACACACACTTCAACCCCATCGACATGAAGCTCATGAGGTACACACACACACTTCAACCCCATCGACATGAAGCTCATGAGGTACACACACACACACACACACTTCAACCCCATCGACATGAAGCTCATGAGGTACACACACACACACACACACACACACACACACACACACACACACACACTTCAACCCTATCGACATAGAAAGCCTCCAAGGATATGACACACACACACACACTTCAACCCCATCGACATGAAGCTCATGAGGTACACACACACACACACACACACTTCAACCCCATCGACATGAAGCTCATGAGGTACACACACACACACACAACCCCATCGACTCATGAGGTACACACACACACACAGCAGTGGATATGCCGCAGGAAATCGTGTTCAAACACATGACTGTAAACAAATAAGTGCTACGGACTTGGCGAGGAAGTGGCCCAACACAATCGACAATAAGATGTTCAAAGGTTCACCAGTGGCTGCAATGGTACACACACACACACACACACACACATAATTGGCAGATTTTACATGTCTTAATGTAAGCCAAGGAGGTACACACACACACACACACACACACTTCAACCCCACTCGACATGAAGCTCATGATTGATCATGCGCAATTTCAATCATCATTTGTCGAAATTTAGATGGAACCACTACTTGAAAAACAGGATCTCCAACAAAATCCTTGTGAGAATCCACTTCCTCAACAACACATCATTATGAACAAAATATCCACGGGCCATGTTACACTCTTCTGCTGGAAGAACAGCACTCTGGAAGAGTTCATCCAATGTCAGTCACTTCGCTGCTCTTTCCCCAATTCCTCTGCAGAAACAGGAAAAGACAAGGCAGACAAATCAGGCAAAAACAAACCAGTACAGACTATATCAGATTGTCTCTCCTTTTGATCACACAGTTCATCATTTTCACGTTGCATTGCACGAGTCACTACACATATGGTGTCCTGAACCAAAGAACTCTGTTCAGTTTCTATTTCCTTATTAGAGGTCACTATAGGGAACACTGAGCTGTCAGCCCAAACACGTTCACCTACCAGTCCATTCCCCAAAATAATATGGACCCCCTCGACTGGAAAAGCTGGTCGTACTCCCACTACAACCTCACCTTGAATCAAATCGGACTGAAGTCTTACCTTATGAAGAGGCACAGACAAAGTATTCAGTCCTATTCCCCGAATTAAAACATTCTCACCCGTATGAGACTGCGAGGAAAAAGGTAAAACTGATTCTAGAATGAATGAGTCCATGGCGCCAGTATCTTGCAAGATTTTAACAGGGACTTCCTCTTTCACTCCAACCAGAGATACATGACCTTCTGTAATAAAGGCGAGTAAGAAGAGAAATCAACATCAATTTTTGGTTTTCAACAATTTCACTACCTACAGACAAAACTGAAGCAAAAGCAGCAGGTTTAACCTGTGAACTCGGTGCATAACGTTTAGATTTGTTTTTAAGGACAGAACAATCTGATTTCCAATGCCCTTTCTCATGACAATAATTGCAAGTCTTACTCGGGTCAAATTTTCCTGTGAAAACATGGTTAAACTTGGAAGAAGATTTTAGAGGGACAGCAGACTGAACGTCACGAGTATGCCAATCGACAAATGCACTTTTGTGCGTAAGTACAAAATCGTACACAGCCGCTTCCTCTGGGGTTTTAACATTATGCTCACAGATATACGTAGCTATCGACTCGGCACTGAATTTTTTAACTGTTCCAACACCATCAAGTGAATCAAATCCTCCATTGTGCTAATGTCTACTGCTGTACACCAATGATTAAAGTGCTTTCTCAGATCACGCACAAATTCTAAGTGTGTTTGCAACTCTTCTTTTTTCTGCAGTCACGCTGTCTGTATGCTTGGTACACATTCATATGCTTTTAAAACTGCAGATTTAACTTTATGATAAGCTTTACAATCATCGATTGATAATGAAGAAAAAGCTACTTGTGCTTTCCCAGTTAACACACACTGTAACAGTGCAACACGATTATCATCTGACCAGTCCCTTAATTCTGCCATGCGTTCAAATAGAGTAAAGAAAGTATCAGGATCCTCTTCATTGAACTTCGGAACAAGTTTTAGATTTGAAACGAGTGAAAAAGATATATTCTGCTCCCCACCAGAATTAGATAGCTTACCTTCTTTCATAAGGTTGAGCTTGTGGAACTCTAAATCCAATTTTGCCTTTTCCAACTCTATCTTACCTTGTTCAGAACGCTGTTTTAATTTCTCATGCTCCATCTGTAAAGCAGCAGCTCTTTTGCTGTTCAAAAGACAGAGGTAAATTAGACACACCTGGTACAGATTCTTCCATTTTAGCTTCTAACAAACCTTTTCCAATCAACTCAGTTTTCAAAGCCACCTTAACATTTTCTTTGAGCCTCTTATCTTTAATCACAAATTCATAATGTTCAGCAATGCTTAATAATTGCTCTTTAGTACACCTATCCAAAAATTCATGAGAAGGCGAACTAACAAACTCATCAATATCAGCCATGAAAAAATATCACCAATATCACCAAAAAAAACAGTTCAGGCCACACAGTGCAATCAAATAACGAGAGTTTTCCCTCTACCTACCAATCCAATAATTCTACCTAACTCGACCCTAGTCTTCATGCGATTACTGGTGGGGGGTATTTATGCACTATAGCCCGCTGGGTGAAAAACGCAACTGGTCAAACCAGCGACGCTTCCAACACCACGGATGTGCTCGAGATAATTACTACTACCCACTTTCACTGCAACACTACAAAAAATAACAAACCCGACACATCTCAAAAGAAACATGCCGCTTTGCCTATCAGAGAAAACTCACGTTCAAAAAACAATATTGCACATATGTAGGCCACTTACCGATTGGTGACTTCACACGCTGAACAAATTGACTTTGGTACAAATTTATTTTTGCGTGTCCAAAATAAACTATCAAGCGCACCACAAAAAGTTTTTTTAACGCCTTAAGTTAAAGCAAGGAGCCCCAATTTTATTCGACCCTGGCTCAAGGAGGCAACAAAAACAAAGGACACGCCAACCAAAGATTAGGCTCAAAAGTAATGTTTAATTACCACTAAATTAAAGTGACATTGAAAAATACAATTAAATTAATTAAAGAAAATAACAGTGTTTCTGTCTCTATCAGTAACATCAGTGTGTAAGGCAAAGTGCATGGTTGGAAATGTAATGTAATGTTGAAGAATAAGTGCAGCAAACAATCAAACCAAACATAAGCAAAAGCCAAATCCAAACAAAGTCCAAAACCAAAGTTCCAAAGTCCTCAAAGAGCTTCCCAAGACGCCCTCCTCAACTGAACTGGAGAAACTCCTTAAAGGAGCGCCTGAAGCACTGGTCCCAGGTGTATCCATTGACTGATAATTTGTAGAAGCAGGTACCAAACAGCAATACCCAAAACCAACAGCAGAGGTCGTCACACACACACACTTCAACCCCATCGACATGAAGCTCATGAGGTACACACACACACACTTCAACCCCATCGACATGAAGCTCATGAGGTACACACACACACACACTTCAACCCCATCGACATGAAGCTCATGAGGTACACACACACACACACACCCCATCGACATGAAGCTCATGAGGTACACACACACACACACACTTCAACCCCATCGACATGAAGCTCATGAGGTACACACACACACACTTCAACCCCATCGACATGAAGCTCATGAGGTACACACACACACACACTTCAACCCCATCGACATGAAGCTCATGAGGTACACACACACACTTCAACCCCATCGACATGAAGCTCATGAGGTACACACACACACTTCAACCCCATCGACATGAAGCTCATGAGGTACACACACACACACACTTCAACCCCATCGACATGAAGCTCATGAGGTACACACACACACACACACACACACACACTTCAACCCCATCGACATGAAGCTCATGAGGTACACACACACACACACACACACTTCAACCCAAGCTCATGAGGTACACACACACACACACACACACACTTCAACCCCATCGACATGAAGCTCATGAGGCACACACACACACACACACACACACTTCAACCCCATCGACATGAAGCTCATGAGGTACACACACACACACTTCAACCCCATCGACATGAAGCTCATGAGGTACACACACACACACACACACACACACACACACACACTTCAACCCCATCGACATGAAGCTCATGAGGTACACACACACACACACACTTCAACCCCATCGACATGAAGCTCATGAGGTACACACACACACACACACTTCAACCCCATCGACATGAAGCTCATGAGGTACACACACACACACACACTTCAACCCCATCGACATGAAGCTCATGAGGTACACACACACACACACACACTTCAACCCCATCGACATGAAGCTCATGAGGTACACACACACACACACACACACACACACTTCAACCCCATCGACATGAAGCTCATGAGGTACACACACACACACACTTCAACCCCATCGACATGAAGCTCATGAGGTACACACACACACACACACACACACACACTTCAACCCCATCGACATGAAGCTCATGAGGTACACACACACACACACTTCAACCCCATCGACATGAAGCTCATGAGGTACACACACACACACACACTTCAACCTGTCACACTCGTGTGATCGGTCACTGTCACAGGAGCAGCGGAAGCGCTCCACAGCTCAGTCTGAATCTCACGCATGTTTCTGAACCCAAATGTTTGAGTCACACTCGTCTTCCCCTGTGTTTGGTGCTGAACACACTGGTGTGTGTGTGTGTGTGTGTGTGTGTGTGTGTGTGTCAGGCGCTACATCAGTAAGTGTAAGCTGAAGCAGCCGGTGGTTCCAGAGGCTCTGTCTGATTACATCACAGCGGCGTATGTAGAGATGAGGAAAGAGGCGCGGGTCAGTAAAGACACAACCTTCACCTCGGCCCGAACGCTGCTGTCCATCCTGCGCCTCTCCACTGCCCTGGTGAGTCTCAAACACACACCATCAGCATCATCAGTGGGGTCTGATCCGGCCTCTGGGGGCTGATCCGGTCTCTGGGGTCTGATCCGGTCTCTGGGGGCTGATCCGGTCTCTGGGGGCTGATCCGGTCTCTGGGGGCTGATCCGGTCTCTGGGGTCTGATCCGGTCTCTGGGGTCTGATCCGGCCTCTGGGGTCTGATCCGGCCTCTGGGGTCTGATCCGGCCTCTGGGGTTCTGATCCGGCCTCTGGGGTCTGATCCGGTCTCTGCGGCCTGATCCGGTCTCTGGGGTCTGATCCGGTCTCTGGGGTCTGATCCGGCCTCTGGGGCCTGATCCGGCCTCTGGGGTCTGATCCGGCCTCTGAGGTCTGATCCGGCCTCTGGGGTCTGATCCGGTCTCTGGGGCTGATCCGGCCTCTGGGGTCTGATCCGGCCTCTGGGGTCTGATCCGGCCTCTGGGGTCTGATCCGGCCTCTGGGGCTGATCCGGCCTCTGGGGTCTGATCCGGCCTCTGAGGGCTGATCCGGCTTCTGGGGGCTGATCCGGCCTCTGGGGCTGATCCGGCCTCTGGGGCTGATCCGGCCTCTGGGGGCTGATCCGGCCTCTGGGGCTGATCCGGTCTCTGGGGGCTGATCCGGTCTCTGGGGCTGATCCGGTCTCTGGGGCTGATCCGGTCTCTGGGGTCTGATCCGGTCTCTGGGGTCTGATCCGGTCTCTGGGGTCTGATCCGGTCTCTGGGGTCTGATCCGGTCTCTGAGGCTGATCCGGTCTCTGGGGGCTGATCCGGTCTCTGGGGCTGATCCGGTCTCTGGGCTCTGATCCGGTCTCTGGGGGCTGATCCGGTCTCTGGCGCTGATCCGGTCTCTGATCCGGTCTCTGGGGCTGATCCGGTCTCTGCTGATCCGGTCTCTGGGGCTGATCCGGTCTCTGGGGTCTGATCCGGTCTCTGGGGTCTGATCCGGTCTCTGGGGCTGATCCGGTCTCTGGGGCTGATCCGGTCTCTGGGGCTGATCCGGTCTCTGGGGCTGATCCGGTCTGAGGCTGATCCGGTCTCTGAAGAGGCTGATCCGGTCTCTGGGGCTGATCCGGTCTCTGGGGCTGATCCGGTCTCTGCTGATCCGGTCTCTGGGGCTGATCCGGCTGAGCTGATCCGGCCCTGGGGGCTGATCCGGTCTCTGGGGCTGATCCGCTCGCCTGATCCGGTCTCAGCTGATCCGGTCTCTGGGGCTGATCCGGCCTGATCCGCCGCTGATCCGCTGGGGCTGATCCGGCCCTGGGGCTGATCCGGTCTCAGGCTGATCCGGCCCTGATCACGGCCTGCTGATCCGCTCTGGGGCTGATCCGCCGCCTGATCCGCCCTGATCCGCCTCGAGGTGCTGAGCTGTTGAGCTTGGCGTGCTGCTGTTATTTCGTCACGCCGTCAGCGGCACAGCTCATCACAGTCTCATCGGCTGCCGTTGTTTGTGTTGAGAGGCTGTTGCCGTGTTAGCTGTTTGCAGTGCGTCACGCAGCCTCAGTCACGCCTGTGTGTGTGTGCAACAACGCGCCTGCGGATGGTGGAGATGATATAAAGGAGCTGCGCTGGCTGTGTGTGAGTGACCAGAAGAGATGCGTAAACGGCAGTGCAGGCCACAGCAACAAGGCAACCACAGGCTGAGCCCTGTGGCCTGCCGACTCTCTTTGCGTGTTGCTGCAGGGCGTGTTTGTTGTGTGTAACGGTGATGACCACCCGTGTGGTGCGCGCGGCGCGAGGCTGCGACTGATGGAGATGAGCAAAGACTCGCTGCAGGCCGACAAGACCAGCAACACCAGGTACACTGACCTTTGACCTGCACTCTCTGCAGCGCTCCGCATTACACGAGCGTGTTCCTGTGTAGTGTCTGACCTCTGACCCGGTGTGTGCGCAGGGCGCAGCGTCCGGCTGACGTGATCTTCTCTCTGCTGCGGGAGCTGGCGGGCGAGGGCTCGGCGCGGGCGGTGCGTGTGGCGGAGGCGGAGCAGCGCTGTGTGTCCCGCGGCTTCACTCCGGCTCAGTTCCAGGCCGCTCTGGACGAGTACGAGGAGCTGAACGTGTGGCAGGTCAACCAGGCGCGCTCACGCATCACCTTCGTCTGAACACACCCTGACCTGAGCGTCTCCGTCTGATGTTGCTTTGTGTTTGCTGTGCTTTTAATCTGTTCTGAAATAAATGCTGTAAATAGATGAAGAGTGTGTTCGTGAAGCTGACGTGAGCGAGTGACTGTGGGGTCAGAGGTGAGTCTGCGTGGGCACGTCTCAAACCTCCACCTCAGACGGTACAGACCTTTCTTTATCTCAGATTTAAAGCCTTTCAATACGTACGTTCTCAGATTAAAATATCCACTAGATCAGTTATATATTGTGTTGACTTGTGTCCTTATATAATCCCAAATGCTTCCAAGAAAAATCCAGAGAAATCATCAACTTTAACCAGGACACGGCCCGTGTGTGTGTGTGCATCATGACATCATCCGCGGTGTTAGTGTCGTAACCATGGAAACCCAAAGCCGCTTTAATATCTGATGTGTTTTATTAGACGGGCGAGCAGCTGTTGGGTCATTAATGGACAGAAACTAATCATTGTTCTCCAGCTACAAAGAGTTACTAGATACAAGTGAAGTTAATAAACACGTACTGGTACCGATTTAATAGGCACTAGTAGCTAATGAATGAGTACCAGTATCTAAAACATCAGAACTAGTATCTAATGAACAGTGTTGGGGAAAGTTACTTTGAGAAGTAATGCATTACAATATTGCGGTACTCCCTTAAAAAGTAACTGCTAGTTACTTTTTAAGAAAAGTACTGCGTTGCATTACTTTTGCATTACTTTTTTTCTCCTGGGCTGGGCTTGTTTGTTTTATGTAACCAAAAAGGTTAAATTTTTGAGCAGATGTAAAGATGCTTTCACACCAAAAGTGAAATAATAAGCCTCAGGTAACACTTACTTCACCCAAAAAAATCTAAAGTCATTTTTGCGTATGGTTTAACTGAATCATTAAGGTCAGCAGCAACTACATTGGTCAATAAAGTGATTTATTTAACATATTTAATTATTGGAGGTTTGCATAATATTCTGCTTCTGCATTTCACAAATTTATTAATTTTGTGTGTGTAAAATGAGTAAATGCACGCTCACATTTAATCTAGAATTACAATAACCATCATGTTTACACAACGACTCCGCACTTACGATTTGTCTTAACATTGGGACAAGAGATAACTCAGTCAATAAATGGGAAAGTAACTTGTGTTACTTATTTGAAAAAGTAACTCAGATATTTTGTTGTAAACTAGTAAAAAACATTACCAGTAACTTCAGTTACGTAATCAGATTACTTTTTCAAGTAACTAGTAATGAATAACTACTGGTGTCTGGTAAAAGGTACTGGTAAGAATAGGCACTAGTCAGGGTGTAGTCCCCATTTCACACGGGAAGGGGACAGAATGGCAAGGGTTACCAGTTTTACTGACCTTTTGTCTAATTGATTTGAGATATTTTTGCTTAATATATGCTATTCATGTAAGTGATTCAGGGTCTTTTTGACCCAAAATGACATTCGCTGAAATAAAACATCATCTATGGTGCCAGACTTGATGTGGTGGTTGACATTTGCTAGCTTTACAAACAAAATACATTGAAAACTGAATGCTGTTGTGTTAGCGTGAGAGAAGTCACACACAATACAATGTGTCAGTATTTTTTAAACAAATTTAATACTTTATTAATGTTTTTAAAGTAAATCAGCTACAATACAGAACACAGTTAGAAAGGATAAGCACACCCACGGTGGAGAACAAATGCAAACACACAACATACACACACACACACACATTTCAACTTTGTGTAAAACGCAGCGCTCATCACTGTCAGTTATAACCCAGCCGTCCAATCACAGAGGAGGAGGGGCGGGACATACGACACCGACCAACCGCCACATTCAACTATGGCACGACGTCACCAGATGACGAGCATCATAACGGAACAAAATGACTGGAAACAAGAGCCAGAGCAAATACTTTACTTTGTATTGACATTATTACACAGAAACAAACTAACTGAGAAGATACTAGTAACACTTTCGAGGATTATCCACTGGATATTCCGTAACACACACACACACACACTGCCGAAGCGCTCACAGCTGGCTAAAAACAACATTCAACAGCACATCTGTGAAAATAAGACGTTACAAAAGAAAAAGATAAAAACACTTTGAAAATGAGTGCATATTGCGCGGGTAGCGACATTTTTCAGCTAAAAATGCTATTATTCAACATAAGAAATAGGCAGAATTTGCATTTTATTAAAAGTGTGTGGAGGGGCACGTAGCCATGGCACTATGTCTCATGAATAAGCACTAGTAGCATGACAATAATAGTACGTTTTAAGGATTCAGGCCTTGTGTCCACCAAAGCTTTTTTCCACGCGGCTGGCGTATTCAGATGATGTCAGCGGGAGCGTCGCGTTTTTAGAACGCCATGAGCGTAACCATAGCAGCGAATAAACAATGTCCTGTTCTAAACGAGTGAAAATCACTAAACCCTTGTAATCCTGTTCAACACACCTGTGTGTTTGAGGTAGTACAGCTTAAAAAACAAACACAAGCTTGAAACTACTTACATTTAAACTAGGGCTGGGAATCACAGGTCAACACACGATACGATAATATCACGATATTTTGCCCACGATAACGATGTATCACGATACCAGCGATTCTGTGACAGACGATATATTGCAAGAAAATCACTCACGATATATCACGATATCATTTTGTAAATGGACAAAAGCATCAAAAAAGTCATGATCATGTGTTTCATTATTATAACTAAATAATTTAATATTTTTTGAGATATAGCATTAAAGTACAGTAAATGCATATAAAGCCATCAAACAGCCACGAGAGAACAGTTTTCTGTGACTAAATGATTCATAATAAAGAAAGGTCACTATCTCTGACTTATTCATAGCAGCAACATTTCATATTTGGAAATTACAAAATGCACACATTACTAAAAATGTGAAAAAACACCCAGTATAAAACCTTATATAATAAAGTATGGTCACATCCGAGCACCAAGCGCGTTAACCAATCAGGAGCCGGCTTGCTGCTGTCACGTGGTCAAGTGATGTGTGAGAAACCCTGCATAATTAAAAATACAGATTTTTTGTCACTAAATGTAGTTTTAATGCTTTTCAGTTGATAATGTAGTTGTTTAAAGCGAAAATATGTGGTTTATTTATAAAGACAGTGCCAATTAAAAAAAAAAAATCTTTAGTATTTGGAGTTGTGAGATCCAGGCGATCACCGGGTGCTCAGCGCTCGTTAACCCCGGCGAGAGCTGCCTTTCCTCGGACAGTCCCTCCAACATTGTCTGCCTGCACAACCGGAGGCTGCACTTTCAGGACCGCATTTCTAGGACCCTATTTTTTTTGTGACAGCGCCATCTACCGAATCGGAGAACTGCAATCCCAGGAACGCATTTCCAGGACCCTAGTTTTGGAGAACCGAAACAAGTAGGCTACCACCAAGGCAATATTTTAACCCTTTTTTTTCTGAGGTTTTAGAGGTTTTTAAAGGTTTATTAAACCGAAATACAGCTTTCTTTATTGCATTAATTATTGGGTCCAAGTTGCATAATTGAATAACTCATCAAGTAAAATAAACAAGGAATGGTAAAGCCTTTTCAGTCATCACATTTTCAAAGTACAGAGGGACTACACAAGGAAGACTCTGGGTAGATTTAAGATTGTGTATATTTTATTAAATAATATATTGCAACAGTTGAATTTGAACACACACAAAAACAAATTTGTTCATGACATGAACCACATAGGAAGAACTTCATGGACAACGTCTCCACTGACTCCTGAGAGAGAGAAAGATGGAGAAGTGAACATTTTTAATTTCAAATTTTAAAGATCTTAGTCACTCACAGAGCACACACATTATATACAATACTAAATGATCAATCTTCATACAGTATGTCTCAACCAACATTATAAAACCAGTTCAAAATGAAGAGACGTACTCATAATAACATGTATTGTGTGGTGACGTTACACAGGCTGACTGTGAGCACGTCACAGCTAAAACATTAGGATTATTTTAACTTACTTAAAATGAAGAAAAAAACGAAACTTTCACAACGAACGTATTACAGTTGTGTTGTCACTAAGTCAACGCAAGCTTTCATGCAAGTTTAGTTTAACGAATGTGCTAACAATTCATTTACAGCACTATGATAGCTGATGCATTCCAGACTATTCAGCAAATCACCATCACTTCGGCTGCGTTAACTTTCCAATGAAATGCATCACGATTGTTTAAAATGTTAAATTAATAACTGATTCACATGTGATACTCACACTCTGAACGTCATCCATCTTTGCTGGTCCTTTAATTCGCTAGGTGGCGTGCTCAATAAAAACCTATAGGGTCCTAGAACTGCGGTCCTAGGACTGCGGTCCTGAAAATGCAGGCTCCGGTTGTGCAGGCAGATGCTACTCAGTCCCTCTGGCGTTTGCCGCTGGCTCGGATGTCTCTGTAGCGGCATATCGATTAAACATGACATATAATTCGTCTCGTGTACATCTAATGGGCGATCTTTGGTCTAATGAATCTATTGTTGCCCACCAAATCATTTTGACTGAGGGCAAAGTGAAGTTTCATAACTTTAAACATATTTCATTGCAGTGAAGAAAATCCAGGTAGTGTGTTGGCTGAACCACATTTATGTGGCTGTTAATGCATTAAAGAGTGGTCTTTTATGACATTTTTCTCGCGTCTATTTCGCTTCAGATGGATTCAGAGTATCGGACTGTGCCTGCGAGCTCCAAACGCTCATTTCTCTACTGTGCGACAGGGTCGCGTTGGTTATGACGCAATCGTTAGCCTATTATTTACAAAAACGGCTTCTACGGGGCGATCAGAGGTGGACAAAGTACACAACTCTTACTTGAGTAAAAGTAAAAATACTACTGGTCAAATATTACTCCGTTACAAGTAAAAGTGCTAAAAACTGATTTTTACTTGAGTATTTTTATTTTTATTTTAAGTACTTAAGTATCAAAAGTACATTTCATTTTTCCATGTCATTGCATTATTTTATTATTGTTGTATAAATGCTAATGGTGGTTTACGCCAGATGCTCCAACCGACATGCTAGCATATGTAACCCATCCTGTTCGAACCGCCCCGCTCCAAGCGGGACTCGAACCCGGGTCCGCCGGCATGAGAGTCGGGGAGGCTAAAGGCTGCAACCTCTAGTGTCAGTCGCTAGAGCGTCTCTTGAGATCAGAGGAGTGAGGTTTACTCGCACAGCCACTGCTAGCTGGCCTCCGTTACACATACAACTACTTTAAACTAATGTCAATACTTGTATCAAAGTTACACTGCTCTTTACAAAGCTGCTGTCACTTTAAGGCACAGACCCCCGCTGATACACATCCCATATTCTCCCAACTGTTTACTCGTCTCTTTCTCCCAGACATTTACATTTTTGAACATTTTATGAGTCACGCATCAAGTGTTTGCCAACTAAACTAATCTTTAATCTCTTCAAACTGAAACATGCTTTCTAAGTATGACCATGTGTGCACACACTGTGCGGAGGAACCGTCTTCTTTCATTCTGCTATAAACCGATCAGTGCTCAGAGAATGTTGAGAAACTTCACATGACCCTACACAGTGATTACTGATAGGCGGTCTGCAAAAAAGTAAAATAAAAACTCTTAAAATACTTTTAAAGAAGAAAAAAATCATCCAGTGACTTTCAAATCTGCTACAGAAACGACTTTCGACTTCGAGGACCTTGATAGAAATGTAGTGGAGTACAAAGTACAATATTTGTCTTTCAAATGTAGTGAAGTTAAAGTTAAAGTTTCCCCCAAAAATAATACTCCAGTAAAGTACAGATACTCAAAAAATGTACTTAAGTACAGTACTCAAGTAACTGTCCACCTCTGGGGCGATAGTGTGAGAAGGTAATGGAGCCTATTATACATTGTCGTGTTTCTCTAGAAATAAACATTGGACAATTGGAGTCTTTAAACGCCTCAGGTGTAAAGTTATTCACTGTCAAAGTGAGGCCAGAATGAATGGGAGTCAATGGGATGCTAACGGCAGGTGATGGCTTGGTTAGCAATGGCCGTCCCTATGGAAGGGATGCTTTCCGGCGGCTGGATTACCCCCTTGAGCTTAACTATAGCCGCGTTTCCACCGCAGGAACTTTCCCCAGGAACGAGGAACTTTGCGGTGGTACTCGGTGTGTTTCGACCGCAGGGTCTAAATGAAGTTCCGGGTAAATATTTCCCCCTCCGATAGTCCCTGCTCGCGAGGTAGTACTTTTTCAAAGTTCAGGAACTTTCGGGGGGTGGAACTTGGGCGCTGAACATGCTGATTGGTTGAGCTCACGCAGCATTTTATTTCAACCGGCATTTTTAATAGTATCTTGCTCTTTAAAAGTATTGCTCTTTCTGTCTCGCCATCTCACGGTCAATGTCCATAATAGCTGATAATAACAAACGTTGTCTTATTTTAAATCTAGCTTTACACACTTAAAGCAGAATACGCTTTAGTATCAGTGCTCTCTTCTCCGTCGTTTTGTTAACTAGGCTAAGTTACCTCTTTAGTAAACCAGTACATAACCAGCAAAAGCAGCGCTGCTTGAATCTCCTCCATACTTGTTATTGTTGCATACAGTGTCACGCAAAAATGATTACTGTCCGTCGGTGACTGGGAGGAGCAGTCACGCGCAATCCTACATCACCGGACTAATAATTTGCCTAATCTTCACGGTACTTTAGACCGCGGTGGAAACGCAGACAGTAGCAGGTCTGGGGGGAAAAAAGTTCCTGTAAAAAAAGTTCCTGGTACAAATTGTTCCGGGTAACTTTGGTGGAAAGGGGCTTATTTCATGCTCAAGTGCTCAACGTTTTTTACTGGTCGCTGCTCCTCACTGTCACTTTCTACCCAGCCGACCAATCACAGAGGAGGGGCGGGACAAATACAACACCGCTTGTACAGTCTACAGAAGCAATAGTAAAGACGTCTGCACACTGAGTCCGAAATTTTCGCATGC
>CM040932.1:47898207-47910707 GCA_023029165.1 Gobiocypris rarus
CCCAAGGGTTTTATTCTCCATTCTGATCCTGATGGAGTTTGGGTTCCTTGCCACCATCGCCTCTCTTTGGCTTTGGCTTTGGCTTGGTTAGTTTGGGACACTAAATATTCAGCTATATCACTGATCCGCATTGACACCACATCTGAACTGATCTGATGACATCCCTGTTCTCTCCGGAGCGGCTGTACAGCCGAATCAAACTCTGTTGATTATTCTGCTGTTATCACTGTGAAGCTGCTCTGAAACAATCAGCACTGTGAAAAGCACTATTTAAGTAAAGATGACTTGACATCTAGGAAGTTTGTTTTGAAAGTCTAGTTTCCAGAAGAAGGAGATTCAGAGATTGTGTTGATCGCTGGTGTCGGTATCTGCTTTGAATCAATCTGTAAAGCTGACTCGAGGGTCGTGCCATATCTGACATGCACAGGTAATGAGGAACAGCGATATCGCACAAACATGTTTATTTCTCAAACAGCAGTAATGGTCAGAAATAGCTGAGAATAAGAACAGACAGAGAGAGTGTGTGTGTGTGTGTGTGTGAGAGAGAAGAGGAAAGAGCGTTTCAGAAGAACAGGCCCCTCATGCGCCGGCCGATGCCCTGCCGGTCGTACAGGACGTTGAACTTGTTGATGAACTGATTCATGCTGTTGCAGGTTTTGGTGATGGTTCCCAGATACGCCATCAGACCCACATCATTACATTGCTGAAGACACACACACACACACACACACTAGATATCAGAACTCCTCTCTAACTAAACCATTATAGTGTGTACAGTATTGTTCAAAATAATAGCAGTACAATGTGACTAACCAGAATAATCAAGGTTTTTAGTATATTTTTTTTATTGCTACGTGGCAAACAAGTTACCAGTAGGTTCAGTGGATTCTCAGAAAACAAACAAGACCCAGCATTCATGATATGCACGCTCTTAAGGCTGTGCAATTGGGGTATTAGTTGAAAGGGGTGTGTTCAAAAAAATAGCAGTCTCTACCTTTGACTGTACAAACTCAAAACTATTTTGTACAAACATTTTTTTTTCTGGGATTTAGCAATCCTGTGAATCACTAAACTAATATTTAGTTGTATGACCACAGTTTTTTAAAACTGCTTGACATCTGTGTGGCATGGAGTCAACCAACTTGTGGCACCTCTCAGCTGTTATTCCACTCCATGATTCTTTAACAACATTCCACAATTCATTCACATTTCTTGGTTTTGCTTCAGAAACAGCATTTTTGATATCACCCCACAAGTTCTCAATTGGATTAAGGTCTGGAGATTGGGCTGGCCACTCCATAACATTAATTTTGTTGGTTTGGAACCAAGACTTTGCCTGTTTACTAGTGTGTTTTGGGTCATTGTCTTGTTGAAACAACCATTTCAAGGGCATGTCCTCTTCAGCATAGGGCAACATGACCTCTTCAAGTATTTTAACATATGCAAACTGATCCATGATCCCTGGTATGCGATAAATAGGCCCAACACCATAGTAGGAGAAACATGGCCATATCATGATGCTTGCACCTCCATGCTTCACTGTCTTCACTGTGTACTGTGGCTTGAATTCAGAGTTTGGGGGTCGTCTCACAAACTGCCTGTGGCCCTTGGACCCAAAAGAACAATTTTACTCTCATCAGTCCACAAAATGTTCCTCCATTTCTCTTTAGGCCAGTTGATGTGTTCTTTGGCAAATTGTAAACTCTTCTGCACATGCCTTTTTTTTAACAGAGGGACTTTGCGGGGGATTCTTGAAAATAGATTAGCTTCACACAGACGTCTTCTAACTGTCACAGTACTTACAGGTAACTCCAGACTGTCTTTGATCATCCTGGAGGTGATCATTGGCTGAGCCTTTGCCATTCTGGTTATTCTTCTATCCATTTTGATGGTTGTCTTCCGTTTTCTTCCACGTCTCTCTGGTTTTGCTCTCCATTTTAAGGCATTGGAGATCATTTTAGCTGAACAGCCTATCATTTTTTGCACCTCTTTATAGGTTTTCCCCTCTCCAATCAACTTTTTAATCAAAGTACGCTGTTCTTCTGAACAATGTCTTGAACGACCCATTTTCCTCAGCTTTCAAATGCATGTTCAACAAGTGTTGGCTTCATCCTTAAATAGGGGCCACCTGATTCGCACCTGTTTCTTCACAAAATTGATGACCTCAGTGATTGAATGCCACACTGCTATTTTTTTGAACACACCCCTTTCAACTAATTCAACTAATACCCCAATTGCACAGCCTTAAGAGCGTGCATATCATGAATGCTGGGTCTTGTTTGTTTTCTGAGAAGCTACTGAACCTACTGGTAACTTGTTTGCCACGTAGCAATAAAAAATATACTAAAAACCTTGATTATTCTGGTTAGTCACATTATACTGCTATTATTTTGAACAATACTGTATGTGTGTGTGTGTATACTCACATCATAGAAGTCGGTCTTGAACTTGTGTGTGTTGAGAACAGGCAGACGATGACACAGAGCGTTTGCCTCCCGCAGGATCTCGTGATTAAACGGGACTTCACCTGACACACACAGCAGAGTTAGTGGCTGTAGATTACAGACGTGTTGTTAGGTGTATGTGTGTGTGTGTGTGTGTGTGTGTCACACACTCACCTGCCTGAACGGCTTTGACGTACTCCAGAATGACCTTCACTCGGCTGTGCAGCATCTTTATAGCGCTGTGCTGAGCGATCAGATGCTCCGCCACTGAAACACACACACAAATCACACACATGTTCTGTAATGTGTGTGTGAGTGCTCAAAAAGTTGCCCCGTGTGTCATCTTAACACACAATGTTGACGTCAACGGGCCAACAGGTGAGACAGGGCCCACGACTGGTCTAAAGTATCCAGAGAGAATTCTCAATGGGAAAGTGCCCAAGAAACATCGCGTGAAAGAGTTGCCCCGTGTCTCGTGACCTTCATGAAGTTCAGTATGGAGTACCGCAGGGCTCAGTGCTAGGACCGTTGCTCTTCACCCTGTACATGCTACCACTGGGAGATATTATTAGGAAGCATGGCCACCACTGGGAGATATCATTAGGAAGCATGGCTACCACTGGGAGATATTATTAGGAAGCATGGCTACCACTGGGAGATATTATTAGGAAGCATGGCTACCACTGGGAGATATTATTAGGAAGCATGGCTACCACTGGGAGATATTATTAGGAAGCATGGCATTAGATTTCATTGTTATGCTGATGATACTCAGCTCTATATTTCTTCACACCCTGAAGAAACTAACCAATTCACAAGATTAACGGAATGCATAGATCAGTGGTTTTCAAACCCTGGGTCTTGAAAACCACTGAACCACAGAATTAAAAAATGGGTCGCCAGGACGATTTAAGGAAAATGGAGTTACACTAAAAATAAAAAATAAATATTTTTCATAAAATCAGTCTATAGGCCTATATAAAATGAATAAATATGTGAAATATAATTTACTTATTAACAGATCAAACGAAAGAAAGAAATGTGTGACAGTTGCTGCTGAGTTTGGTTTATTGTGTGTGTGTGTGTGTGTGTGTGTGTGAACAAGTTCACAAAATGGAAACTCAGACGACAGAAAGCACATCTTGTTTTCTTTATTTTACAATAGCACAATGTAAGTAAACACTTGCAATTTTGAACGATGTCCTTCTCTTATTATTTGTATGACCAAAATGACGGAGTATTTTATTTATGTTTCCTCTGCTCGTTAGGTACAGAGCTTCGCGCGCAAACAAACATTCCAGCATTGCAAACTTGACATCGCAGTCAGTCAGTTCATCATCAAAATAAAATAGTCAACCTAATATATAAAAAGTTACACAGCTCAGTTCAAATAGTCAGTAATAGCCAACAATTCGTGCCATTCAGCGTGAGCACTGCTCCACTGTGTTGTTCCCAAATATAGAGACCTGCGCGGGACGGATGTTACCTTCTCCCGCTCCCGTCCGCAACATTCATGTTTTGTCCCGCTCCTGTCCACATATAAAACGTTTTTATTTTTCTGTACGTCCATGGCACTATTTCAAGTAATTTAATGTAAAAGCAAGCGTGTGCGTGGTTTGGCGTGGCAGAATGCGCGCAAAGTGCGCTCCCTTCATAATTTAAAAGAAGCTGACATCTCAGTTCATCGCGATCTCACAAAGCTCTGTTATCAATAAAACTGACTGCGCAATGGATCTTCCATAATGTATAAATTGTATTTGTTATAATCAGAGGATTTGCCAGCATTCAGGATTCAGAACTGCGCAAAAACTCAGACGTTTTGAGCGGTGAGTGGATTCTATCTTAAACGCATCTGTTTGGCCATTGCGCTCTAGAAATAAACACGTATTCGTGACATTACACAACGCAGCAAAACAATTTATAAACAGAAACCCTGCCTATACTTGCACCCGTAGTTAAATCGTTTTTATTTTGTTTTAGTTGTTCTTGTTGATTTGTGCAATAGATGCATAACAATTTATTTGTTTCTAGATATTTTTAGATATTTCTATTTTGCGGGAGTCCCGCGAATAGTTTTATTCTCCCGCAACCCGCACACACACGAATACCACCCGCGCCCGCACTCAGCCATCAAATCTAGTCCCTCGCTGCACTCTTATGCGTTGAGTCCCGCGGGAGTGCAGGTCTCTATTCCCAAGCACATTTTTGCGCAAGAGAAGAGGATGATTTTTTTCCCATCAATATTGGGACACGAGTGAAGTACAAAGCCTATATAAATAATGGTTATGCATCCAAATGAAATAGGCTACATCGCGAATATGGAAATTGGATTCGAATGAGGGAGTCAGGCTACGCGAGACCAAAGCTGGTTATGTTCAGTTTCTCATTAAATTATTTCGTTTTGGCTTTATATAGTTATAGCCTAATTGTAGGCTATTTTTAATTCTTGATCCGTTCTGAATACTGTTCACTTTGAAGGATTTGTTGTAGAGTGAGGGGAACTAAAATAGCTATGTCTGTAGTGTTTATAATGTTTGTACATTATTTCGCTTTATTTACTGGTATTTTCTGAATGCAATCAAATGCGACATGTACGTGACTTAGGCCTACCTGATTTTTTTCTCTCTCAAAAACATTATTGTATTTTGAAGCATGCAGCAAACGATTAATTGGTTAAAATTCTTGTTGGTTAACGGTTAACCAGTTAATTAGCGTCCCATATATAGGCCTAAATCAAATTAGTGCAGAACGCGTCAATGATCAAAAGCGGTTGTGTGGAAAAGTGCTGAGCTGAACTTTCGTGCCATCTAGTGGTTTAATGGAGAACACGGTCAAATGGCCCATTGTATATAAGTATTATGCCTATATATGGGTCGCGATACCTAAAAAAAAAAAAGAAAGAGGGTTGCTCTTAAAAAAGTTTGAAAACCACTGGTATAGATGATATAAAACATTGGATGACTAGTAATTTCTTACTACTTAATTCAGAAAAAACTAAGTTTCTAATTATTGGACCAAAAAGCTCCACAAGTAGTGCCCTAGAATACTGTCTAACCCTCGATGGCTGCTCTGTCAAGTCCTCAGTGAGGAACCTGGGTGTGCTCTTTGATACCAATCTTTCGTTTGAAAGCCATGTTTCTAGCATCTGTAAAACTGCATTCTACCATCTTAAAAATATATCTAAATTACGGCACATGCTCTCAATGCAAAATGCTGAACAATTAGTACATGCGTTCATGAGCTCAAGGCTAGATTATTGTAATGCTCTACTGGGTGGTTGCCCTGCTCGCCTAATAAATAAACTCCAGCTGGTCCAAAACGCAGCAGCTCGAGTTCTTACTAGAACCAGGAAGTACGATCATATTAGCCCGGTTCTGTCATAAATAAAGGTGACTTGACGAATCTTTTGTTTCGAATCAGTGGTTCAGAGCGTTTATCAAACTGCCAAAGTCATCAATGTTTCTAAGTGTTTGGAAATGTCAATGGTCGCCGCTGGGGGCGATGATCTCTCGATGAACCCATGAATCATGGATCGATTCAGTGAGATCACCCCAGTGGCGAAACATTGAACATGTCTCTATAGACTTGGTCGGCATTACTGGGAACGCCCACAAAAACATCATATCCATTTATGCCGTAGGGGAAAAACAAAGCCATTGGAATGAACGCGCGTAGACTTGTTAGGTGCTTTATATTTACTTTTTGTAAAGATTACGATTAATTTTAGCTTGGTGCAATGCTGTAAAGTGTGTGTGTGTGGTGTCCTGCACCTCTAATGCATTAACAAACACAGATCTGAAGGTTCACATCCTGCCGAATAACAGACGGAGCCGCTCGTCAGTTCTGAAAGCCTGTGCAATACATCCGTCACTATGAAACATCTGCACTACAGGATGATGTACTATTGTAAAGAGCTGTCATTACTGCAATGGCAAAAGTTTGCTTAACAAAAAAAGCCATATAGTCATAAGTTTGTCACTGGACTCGAACTGCATCAAAAGCAGTCAACTGATTAAAGCAGTTCACATAGTGTGTGAGGTTATTACTGTACAAATCATTCAGACGTTCATTACTTCATTAAAGGAAGGGCTTCAATGGCAGCTGATATAGTCACATCACATGAACGACATCACTGGCATTTTCTAATCAAAATACGCTGCCCCAAATACTATATAATAGCTTACTTCATAAATCACATCTTTACATGCAGACGGTTGCTATAAGCAAAGCAAAGCACGTTGCTACTGTCAGTAGTTTGAGAATAGTGTGACACTGACATGTCAACTCCTAATGTGCTTTGTAAAATGTAAATGCTGAACTAATTCATTGGTGCCCGGCTGTACTAACAGGAATAAATAAATGGAGAAAGCCACAAGAGAACAGAGAACTGAGGGAAGCTTTAACTGAGCCTGTGTCACTGATGCTAAAGAGCTCATCGGATCACTGGATTCAGGCTTTGACAGATGTAAACGAGCCACTGCGGTAAATGAACGCTGGACATCAGACTCTGCAGTTCATGTGTCTATTCTAGCCCGAACAAACATGACCAAACGTGTTGCATTGCACACGGCATATTCAGAAAGTAGCATTTCATAAAGTTTTATGATCATTTTGAAACGTTAAATGTTTGTAATACATACTTTAAATCCATTAAATGCAGGAACACTGAATAAATGTCTTCATGGAAAGACAGTGATTTATGAAGTAGGCATGTCGTGTGATATTTGTGGGAGCAGCATGCTTTATGATGAGAAAATGACCCCTCTGGCCATTGCGTTGGGTCATGTGTTCAGTCACAGAGACTGTACGGACTATCCCACCCAATACGGCTCAGTTTTCCTCTGTATCTTGCACTGTCGAGCGGCAGCAGTGATTCGACACAGGCTGTACTGGGTTAACGCCATGTGTTTCCAGTGTGGGGGAATGGACTGTCTTACCCCACGCCGACTCCGCCTCCACGGCCCCAGCTGTGACACGACACCGACAGCTAGTCTACACAGAGTCTATGGGTTTCACCTGATCTCTGAACAGTTTTATACATTTGTAGATGTTTTAATGAGACATTAGTATAATTAAAAGGAATTATAGTAGTTAATAGTCTCTTATTGGCCTGTTTATCTGAACTATTCATGAAACAAGAACAAATCAGGCCCTAAAAACAGATAAAAGTTGTGTGTGTGTGTGTGTGTGTGTGTGTGTGTGTGTGTGTGTGTGTGTGTGTGTGTGTGTGTGTGTGTGTGTGAGAGAGAGAGAGTGTGTGTGTGTGAGAGCGAGTGTGTGTGTGTGTGTAAGAGAGAAAGAGTGTGTGGGAGAGAAGAGAGTGAGTGTGTGTGTGAATGAGTGTGAGTGAATGTGTGCGTGATCGTGTGTACGTGTGTGTGTGCGAGTGAGTGAGTGTGAGCGGCTACTCGGGTGTGTGTGTGAGAGCAAGTGTGTGTGTGTGAGAAAGCGAGTGTGTGTGTGTATGAGAGCGAGTGTGTGTGTGTGAGAGCGAGTGTGTGTGTGAGAGCGAGTGTGTGTGTGTGAGAGCGAGTGTGTGTGTGTGAGAGCGAGTGTGTGTGAGTGAGAGCGAGTGTGTGTGAATGAGAGCGAGTGTGTGAGTGTGAGAGCGAGTGTGTGTGTGTGAGAGCGAGTGTGTGTGTGTGAGAGCGAGTGTGTGTGTGTGAGCGAGTGTGTGTGTGTGTGAGAGCGAGTGTGTGTGTGTGAGAGCGAGTGTGTGTGTGTGAGAGCGAGTGTGTGTGAGAGCAAGTGTGTGTGTGTGAGAGCGAGAGTGTGTGTGAGAGCCAGTGTGTGTGAGTGTGAGAGCGTGTGTGTGTGTGAGAGCGAGTGTGTGTGTGTGAGAGCGAGTGTGTGTGTGTGAGAGCGAGTGTGTGTGTGTGTGAGAGCGAGTGTGTGTGAATGAGAGCGAGTGTGTGTGAATGAGAGCGAGTGTGTGTGAATGAGAGCGAGTGTGTGTGTGTGAGAGCGAGTGTGTGTGTGTGAGAGTGTGTGTGAGAGCGAGTGTGTGTGAGAGCGAGTGTGTGTGAATGAGAGCGAGTGTGTGTGTGTGAGAGCGAGTGTGTGTGTGAGAGCGAGTGTGTGTGAGTGTGAGAGCGAGTGTGTGTGTGTGAGAGCGAGTGTGTGTGTGTGTGAGAGCGAGTGTGTGTGTGTGTGAGAGCGAGTGTGTGATAATGAGAGCGAGTGTGTGTGAATGAGAGCGAGTGTGTGTGTGTGTGAGAGCGAGTGTGTGATAATGAGAGCGAGTGTGTGTGTGTGAGAGCGAGTGTGTGTGTGTGTGCGAGCGAGTGTGTGTGTGTGCGAGCGAGCAAATGTGTGTGTATGGGTGTGAGAGAGCGACTGTGAGAGAGTCAGTCAGTGAGTGTGTGTGTGTGTGTGTGTGTGAGAGCGACTGTGAGAGAGTCAGTCAGTGAGTGTGTGTGTGTGTGTGTGTGAGAGCGACTGTGAGAGAGTCAGTCAGTGAGTGTGTGTGTGTGTGTGTGTGTGTGTGTGTGTGTAGAGTTTTCTCCTGATCCTGTGGTCGTCATCCGTGCCACGTGATCGACTCCGATGCGTTCGGCTTCTTCTGTAGCCAGTGTGTACGGCAGTTCAGCAAACAGCATCGTCGCCTGGCAGGAAACGCACAATAAGCGACACGCGTGATCACACACAGATGAGCGGTCATCATGTGAAGGGTCTGCGGTCACTCTCTCAGAGCGTATCGATGTTCTCACATATGAACACATGATCATGTGGCGTATCTATGAGCCTCAGTCCAGCTCAGGACGCGACCGTGTGACCTCCAGATTCTAAACTGAACCGGTGCACTGATATCAAAGAGAATAAGCAACGATAGGAGGGTTAGGTCGAGATCGGTGGTTCATTCAGGTCATGTGTTATAAATGCAGATACTGCTAGAAACTTGGGACTTCATCTCTCTCTCTCTCTCTCTTAAAACTCACTCCTCCCTCACTTTCCTCCTTTCTGCAACGCGTGTGAATGTGTGTGTGTTTGTTTTTGTTGTTTTTGTCAATAAAGCTGTGTTTATAAATTAAAGATAAGTGATCTTGTGTTATGTGCTTACGAATTTTAATGTCTTGAACTGCCGATCTAAGTTACCTGGCTATTAAATAGTGTTTCACTATTCTGTGGATATTAATATCCGCTGCAGAGTTGATAGTTACGGCCCGTTCAAATGAACGCTAGACGAGTCATTTGCTCGGTCGTAAAATAGACTCCTGCACAATTCCCTATGAATTAATGAATTCATTACTTTGAGCTAAACAGACCTGTTCCCTTATACAGAGTCCCCTTTTGGCATATTCTTATTACCAAACAGATCTCTAGAGCACATGTGAGGAACATGAACATACTGAAATATTTGCACATACTTGCTCCTTAAGTTCTAAGTCCAAATGTTACACTCACACACTCACCTCTCCACTGATGATGTCAATCACAGACTCAAACACGCTGACTGGCAACTGCACAGAAAGGGTCAAAGGTCAGGATTCGGAAACACATTCTGTGTGTGTGTGTGAGTGTGAGAGTGAGTGTGTGAGAGAGGAGTGTGTGAGTGAGTGAGTGTGAGGAGTGAGTGAGTGAGTGAGAGAGTGAGTGTGTGGAGTGAGTGAGGAGAGTGTGAGTGTGAGGAGTGAGTGAGTGTGAGTGAGGAGTGTGAGTGAGGAGTGAGTGAGTGTGAGAGTGAGTGAGTGAGTGAGTGAGTGAGTGGAGTGTGAGGAGTGAGTGAGTGAGGAGTGAGTGAGTGAGTGTGAGGAGGAGTGAGTGAGTGAGTGAGTGAGTGAGAGTGTGAGTGAGTGAGTGTGTGTGAGAGTGAGTGAGGAGTGAGTGAGTGAGGAGTGAGTGTGAGAGTGAGGAGTGTGTGTGTGAGTGTGAGGTGAGTGAGTGTGAGTGAGTGAGGAGGTGAGTGAGTGAGAGAGTGAGTGAGTGAGAGAGTGAGGAGTGTGAGTGTGTGAGTGTGAGTGAGGAGTGAGGAGTGAGTGTGTGAGAGAGTGAGTGAGTGAGTGTGTGAGAGTGAGTGAGTGAGTGTGTGTGAGTGTGAGTGAGTGAGTGTGAGAGGAGTGAGTGTGAGGAGTGAGTGAGGAGTGTGAGTGAGTGAGGAGTGAGTGAGTGAGAGTGTGAGTGAGTGAGAGAGTGAGTGAGTGTGTGAGTGTGAGAGTGAGGAGTGAGTGTGAGTGAGGAGTGAGTGTGAGGAGGAGTGAGTGAGTGAGAGTGTGTGAGGAGTGAGTGTGTGAGTGTGAGGAGTGTGTGAGTGAGAGTGAGGAGTGAGTGTGGAGTGAGAGTGAGTGAGTGAGTGAGTGAGGTGAGTGAGTGAGTGAGTGAGTGTGAGTGAGTGAGTGAGGAGGAGTGAGTGAGGAGTGAGTGAGGAGTGAGTGTGTGTGTGAGTGAGGAGTGAGGAGGAGTGTGAGTGAGTGAGTGTGTGAGTGTGAGGAGGTGTGAGGAGGAGTGTGAGTGAGGAGTGAGTGAGGAGTGAGTGAGTGAGTGAGTGAGGAGTGAGTGAGTGAGAGTGAGTGAGTGAGAGTGTGTGAGTGAGTGAGTGAGTGTGTGAGGAGAGTGTGAGTGTGTGAGGAGTGAGGAGTGAGTGAGTGAGTGAGTGAGTGAGTGTGGAGTGAGTGTGAGTGAGGAGTGAGTGAGTGTGAGTGTGAGAGGAGTGAGTGAGTGTGTGAGTGAGAGAGTGAGTGAGTGAGTGAGTGTGTGTGTGAGGAGAGTGTGAGTGTGTGAGTGAGTGTGAGTGAGGAGGTGTGAGTGAGAGTGTGGTGAGTGTGTGTGAGAGTGAGTGTGTGAGTGAGTGAGGAGGAGTGAGGAGTGAGTGTGAGTGAGTGAGTGTGGGAGTGTCAGGAGTGGAGTGAGGTGTGAGGAGTGTGAGTGTGTGAGAGGAGTGAGTGAGTGAGTGTGAGTGAGAGGAGTGTGTGTGTGAGAGTGAGTGAGTGTGTGGAGGAGAGGGAGTGGGAGTGTGTGTGAGAGGAGAGGAGTGTGAGAGGAGAGTGAGGAGTGAGTGTGTGTGAGAGAGTGTGTGTGAGAGTGAGTGAGTGAGTGTGTGTGAGAGAGTGAGTGAGGAGTGTGTGTGTGAGAGTGTGTGGAGTGAGAGTGTGGAGTGAGTGTGGAGTGAGTGTGTGAGTGAGTGTGGAGTGAGTGTGTGAGTGAGGAGTGTGTGAGTGAGGAGTGAGTGTGTGTGTGAGGAGTCTCTACAGTGAGTGTGTGTGTGAGGAGTGTGTGAGTGAGTGAGTGAGTGAGAGTGAGAGTGTGAGAGAGTGAGTGAGTGAGTGAGTGAGGAGTGAGTGAGGAGTGAGTGAGGAGTGAGGAGTGAGGAGTGAGTGAGGAGGTGTGTGTGAGTGAGGTGTGTGTGAGTGAGAGTGTGTGAGGAGTGTGTGAGTGAGGAGTGTGTGTGAGTGAGGAGTGTGTGAGTGAGTGAGGAGTGTGTGAGTGAGAGTGTGAGGTGAGTGTGTGTGGAGTGTGTGAGTGAGGAGTGTGAGGAGTGAGAGTGAGGAGTGAGTGAGAGTGAGTGAGTTAGTGTGAGAGAGTGAGTGTGTGAGTGAGTGAGAGGAGTGAGTGTGGAGTGAGAGTGTGAGTGAGAGGAGTGAGTGAGTGAGTGAGGAGGAGTGAGGAGTGAGTGTGTGGAGGAGGAGTGAGTGAGTGAGTGTGTGAGTGAGTGTGTGAGTGAGTGTGTGAGTGAGAGTGTGAGTGAGGTGTGAGGAGTGAGTGTGTGTGTGAGTGTGAGTGAGGAGTGTGTGAGTGAGAGTGTGAGGAGGTGTGTGTGTGAGTGTGTGAGTGAGGAGTGAGGAGTGTGAGTGAGTGTGTGGAGTGAGTGAGGTGTGTGAGTGAGAGTGTGAGTGAGTGTGTGGAGTGTGTGGAGTGAGGAGTGTGAGGAGTGAGTGAGTGAGGAGTGTGTGTGAGTGAGGAGTGTGTGGAGGAGGAGTGTGTGGTGAGGAGTGAGGAGTGGAGGAGTGAGGAGTGAGGAGTGAGTGAGGAGGAGTGAGTGAGTGAGTGAGAGTGTGTGAGTGAGTGAGTGTGTGTGTGTGTGTGTGTGTGTGTGTGTGAGTGAGTGTGAGTGTGTGTGAG
>CM040932.1:47915707-47948207 GCA_023029165.1 Gobiocypris rarus
CGTTTGAAGCGTATCTGCGCATTACTGCCTCCACACACCGGGAGCGGAACCGGCGTTAATCTGCGGTGTAATCATATAAAGATCATTCTTCATATCAACATAACATTTGAAACGCTACTCGTTCCGACTTTTGGCTCTGGTTATCTTTTAGTTTTAGAGTCGAACACGTTTAGTAAAGCACATAATATATATATATATATATATATATATATATATATATATATATATATATATATTATATATATATATACACAGCCGTAAACTGAGCGTGAATGAGAGAGAGCGTGTGTATGAGAAATAATAATATATATATATATATATATATATATATATATATATATATATATATATATATATATATATATATATATATATATATATATATATATATACATAAATAAAATAAAAAAACAAATTTCAGAATAAAAGAATAATATATTAGCAAAAATGGACTGTACAAATATAAAAAGCACATAATATAAAACAATATTCTTTAATTATTGTTCATGCCATCAGCTCAATTTAGGGACCATGTTGTTTTTCTCTTATTCACACTTTTTAGGGACCCTGATACTATTGTGTCTTTTTTCAGAAAAGAATAATACACATTTGCTTAATAAACTTAAAATTCTGAAAGGTAAATAACACAGAAATATCAGTTAAAATAACTGTAAAAATATACATTTACATAAAATATTATAACATCCTTAATTTTTGCACTTGAACGCTTTGAATGCATTAATAAATCAATTGAATAAAAAATAATTCAAACAATTATTACAAATTTCAATATCACAAGGTAACTAGAGATTAATGCCAGCTCCGAGGACTTCAGATGAAGCAACATCAGATGACACCTACCCCTGCAAGGCCTCCAGAACATCAAATATGGATGAAATACAAAATTTATAATCATGTTTTCATTGCTTTAAAATGCTAATTAATTTAGCTTAAATATATATAAATAATATTTGTCAATACAATAATTTGTAATATCTTATTTAATAGACTAATTAAATTGACTTGAAATAGCCATTGCATATTGTTGGTTACTGTACTGGACAAGTTATGGACCCAATATGACAGTCGAGTTTGAAGAGCCATTGCATTGTTGGCCCAGTTGGAGGCGCTATATCTCGGCTGCCTTTGAGGGTGTGTTAAACGTTACACAGGGGCCTTATGCACAGTGTGCTTCACTGTCACCATGCAGAATTACAGACATTTTTACTGTAGTGTTTTGAAATTATAGATCCATGAATTTGACAGATATGACAATACAGTTAGAATAGCTGTTGCATTGCAGGCGCTATTTCTCAGGAGTCTTTATGGGTGCGTTGAAGGTTGCACTGGAGCATTATACCCAGTTTGCTTCACTGTGACCATGCAGAAATCCAGACATTTTTACTGTAGCATTTTGAAGTTATGGACCCATGAATTTGAGAAATGTGACAATACAGTTAGAATAGCAGTTGCATTGCTGGCCCATTTGCAGGCACTTTATCTCTCGCAGGCACTAGGTTGACGGTCAGGGCCCAGGACTGACAGTAATCCTCCAGCAGATCCAGGCACACACACACACACACACACACACACACACACACACACACACACACACACACACACACATGTAGATGTTGAAGAGGGTGGGGCTTAGACTGCAGCCCTGTCTCACT
The DNA here is from genome assembly GCA_023029165.1 of Gobiocypris rarus. Taxonomy (NCBI): domain Eukaryota; kingdom Metazoa; phylum Chordata; class Actinopteri; order Cypriniformes; family Gobionidae; genus Gobiocypris; species Gobiocypris rarus. The sequence goes on from CM040932.1 coordinate 47,917,381, forward strand.
CCACGCCCCTGGGGGAAGAATTCGGTCCTTTTGTTTCACATTGGCTGGCCGTGTACATTGATTTGATCAAATCATATAATTTACCCCCTATTACACTGTTGATAAGTTTTAAGTATAATCTTACATGCCAGATTGAATCGAATGCTTTCTTGAAAACAACGAAACAAGCAAGATAAAGACATTGAAGTAAATATAAAGAATTTAAAAGCATTTACAAAGAAGAAAATAATTTTCTATGTAAGAGGATAAATAAAGAAAATAGTTGTGAAAGTAGTTTATATATATATATATATACTTTAAATATATAACTTTAATATTGTGAAATATTATTAAAATGTAAAATAACTGATTTCTATTTGAACATATTTTACTATGTAATTTATAATTGTACAATTATTATATTAAGTAATCATCATTACACTATATATATATATATATATATATATATTATCTGCTAAACCTACCATCACACACACACACACACACACACACAAGATGAGTCACTTTGCTCACAGCTGATTGGTCAAACTTAAATCCATCACACACACATTGACACACACACACACACACACACACTGCCCCTGGCCCCTAAACCTACCCATCACACACACACACACACACACACACACACACACACACACACCTGTACATAGTACCTAAAACCCAGGATTGGCACAAACTAAGCTTAAACATATCTGGCTAGCCAGCTAAACCGGCTTCATGGTATAGGCCCGTGATCAGATGTGCAACATTTTGGAAGAAAGCCGATTTGGCATTTACTCAAGGCATTGTGCTTCATAAGGAAGTGTGAAAGTCAGGTGACTGTTCACACAGATGCCTCGGGTTATTGGGGTCTGATTGGTCTCCGTTCTTGTGGATGGGGCGGATGAGGCCCTGGTTCCAGATGTCAGGGAAGAAGCCGACACACAGAACATCATTGCTGTAATTGATCTTTCCAAGGTTATTAATTATTAAGGTCTAGTTTATTAATGATTTCATTTTGATTGGGATGTTGAATTTCAATTGGTTTTTCCATGTCTCCCATCTTGTATTGCCAGAACTTCTTGATTTGGTTTGAATAATCATTTTAATTTTCCCCCAAATTTGTGTGAATTTATAGATTTTTCAATTTCTTCAACTGGTTTTGCAGAAACTGTGCTTTTTTCCGCCGCAGTGTGGCTTTACAGGTGCTGGTCATATAATTAGAATATTATCAAAAAGTTCATTTATTTCTGTAATTCCATTCAAAAAGTGAAACTTGTATATTATATTCATTCATTACACACAGACTGATATATTTCAAATGTTTATTTCTTTTAATTTTGATGATTATAACTGACAACTAAGGAAAATCCCAAATTCAGTATCTCAGAAAATTTGAATATTACTTAAGACCAAAACAAAGAAAGGATTTTTAGAAATCTTGGCCAGCTGAAAAACATGAACATGAAAAGCATGAGCATGTCCAGCACTCAATACTGAGCTGGGGCTCCTTTAGCCTGAATTACTGCAGCGATGCAGCGAGGCATGGAGTCGGTCAGTCTGTGGCACTGCTCAGGTGTGATGAGAGCCCAGGTGTCTCTGATCGTGGCCTTCAGCTCTTCTGCATTGTTGACCTTTGACCTCAGAAAACACAGTGGACCAACACCAGCAGATGACATGGCACCTCAAACCATCACTGACTGTGGAAACTTTACACTGACCTCAATGTGGAATATGTGCCTCTCCTCTCTTCCTCCAGACTCTGGGACCCTGAAATGCAACATTTACTTTCATCAGAGAACTTTGGACCACTTTTTGTCCTTTTTGTCTTTAGCCCAGGCGCTTCTGACGCTGTCTGTTGTTCAAGAGTGGCTTAACTCCAGGAGTGCGACAGCTGAAACCCCTGTCTTGCATACGTCTGTGTGTAGTGGTTCTTGAAGCGCTGACTCCAGCTGCAGTCCACTCTTTGCGAATCTCCCACACATTTATGAATGGGTTTTGTTTCACAATCCTCTCCAGGGTGCGGTTATCCCTATTGCTTGTACAGTTTTTTCTACCACATCTTTTCCTTCCCTTTGCCTTTCTATTAATGTGCTTGGACACAGAGCTCTGTGAACAGCCAGCCTCTTTTGCAATGTCCTCTTGTGTCTTGCCCTCCTTGTGCAAGGTGTCAAGGGTCATCTTTTGGACAACTGTGAGGTCAGCAGTTCCCCATGATTGTGTAGTCTACAGAACTAGACAGAGACACCATTTAAAGGCCTTTGCAGGTGTTTTGAGTTCATGAGCTGATTAGAGTACGGCCAGGTGTCTTCAATATTCAACCTTTTCACAGTATTCTAATCTTCTGAGATACTGAATTTGGGATTTTCCTTAGTTTTCGGTTATAATCATCAAAATGAAAAGAAATAAACATTTGAAATATATCAGTCTGTGTGTAATGAATTTATATAATATACAAGTTTCATTTTTTGAATGGAAATAGAGAAATAAATCAACTTTTTAATTAAATGACCAGCACTTGTATATTGTGTTGTTGGATTGTCTTGTTGTCTGTGTTTTTGATTTGAGGTTTTTCCTCAGAGCCTTACAGTCCAAATCAAACAATTTGTCAGTGTCTAAATGTTTTTTCTTTGGTTTAATAATAATTGTAAAATGACCTTTTTTGTGCTGTTTTGTAGAATAGGTTGTTTAGATGTTGAACTTCCTGATTGATGTCGAATTGATTTTTATGGTATTCCTGTGTTTGTAATGAGTTTAAGAGGGATTGTATTTCTGGAGATTGGACAGCGCTGGTGTAATTAGAGGCGCTGATTTCTGTCCAGTTGAATGACATGATTTTGCTCATTTGATATGGTGTCCTAATTGGTTTGGGTGATGTTTCTGATCGCTTGATGTAGAGTGTGATTCACACACACACACACACACACACACACACACACACACACACACATGTTGTGTTTCCATGTTTTATGGGGACATTCCATAGGCGTAATGCATTTTATACTGTACAAACCGTATTTTCTATCCCCCTACACTGCCCCTGCCCCTAAACCTACCCATCACACACACACACACACACACACACACACACACTGCCCCTGCCCCTAAACCTACCCATCACAGGAGACATGCTGCATTTTTACTTTTCAAAAACATCACTTAGTGTGATTTATAAGATGTTTTCCTCATGGGGGACCAAAAAATGTCCCCACAAGGACAAAAATTTGGATATTGCCATCTTTGTGGGGACATTTTGTCCCCATACCGTAGGGATTACCAGTCCACACACACACACACACACACACACACACACACACACACACACACACACACACACACACACACACACACACACACACACACTCTCTCTCTCTCAAACACACACACTCTCATGTGTTTGATTCAGTGCAAACAGAAGAACACAAGACATTATTGCTCCCTTTATTTCTCTCTGAAACAAAACGATTGACTAAAAACAGACAAAAGAAACTCCAGCAGAACATCTCTCAGTGTTACAGGAATCTGTCTTTTACACACACGTCATGAAAATCTTCATAAATAAGTAATGTTGAGAATCTGACACCACGCACACATTCAGGTATCTGTGGGATTTCAGCAGTCTGCGCTCTTCTTCATCGCAATGAGCCAATCAAATATTTGATTCAAACCAGTCTCAATGATTTGTTTATAAGAGCGGAGAGAGAGGGAAAGTGCGTAAACACAACTGATGAATCATGTTGGAAGGTGTTTTTATATTATATTATAAATGTTATTAAAGGACAAACTCTGGACTCTGCAGTCCAGTGAAGTTTGGGCTGAACATACGTTCCCGTAGCTCTTGAATGTGTGTGAGTGTGTTCGTCTGCTGGCCGTGGAGCTGAAGACGGAGGATCACGCTCTTCTGACGCCATCACAGATCAGCACACACTCCCTGAGAACAGAAGCCCTTCAGTCACACACACACACACTCAGAATCACAAGAGCTGCGCAGATCAAACTAACGCCAAACTAACACACTAAACATTTCCAACAACACAAAACACGTACCATTACATACAAGCCTACAACTCAACTGAAGCCTTTCTGAGATCACAGTTCCTCAGGTGTCGGTGTGGTGTGTTGTGTTGTACGATATACCGGTACTAGAGAAGTACCCTGCTATTAAAAATTGTATGATATGAAATGTTATTAGTACCGGTACTTAAAAAAGGACAGCACTCTAATAAGAGCAGTTTTTCTTATTTTGCGTGGATGTGTGACAGCAGAGTCAGAACGTGTGTGTGAGCTTTGCTTCCACTGTTCACTAAACATTATATAAATATACACCAATCAGGCATAACATAATGACCAGGTGAAGTGAATGGCACTGATGATCTCTTCATCACGGCTCCTGTTAGTGGGTGGGATATATTAGGCAGCAAGTGAACATTTTGTCCTCAAAGTTGATGTGTTAGAAGCAGGAAAAATGGGCAAGCGTAAGGATTTGAGCGAGTTTGACAAGGGCCAGATTGTGATGGCTAGGTGACTGGGTCAGAGCACCTCCAAAACTGCAGCTCTTGTGGGGTGTTCCCGGTCTGCAGTGGTCAGGATCTATCAAAAGTGCTCCAAGGAAGGAACAGTGGAGAACCGGACACAGGCGACACATGACCGCCTTCTCATCCTGCACACACACACACACACACACAGCGACACACAGAGCTACTGGAGCTCAAACTGCTCAAGAAGTTAATGCTGGTTCTGATAGAAAGGTGTCAGAATACACAGAGCATCGTTTTGAAAAGTGGGGACAGCTGGCTGGTCCTCATGAAAGTGTAATGCGTATGGGGCGGCACAGATTGACACACACACACACACACACACACACACCGAAAGCACCAACAGTGGCACGTGAGCATCAGAACTGGACCACGGAGCAATGGAAGAAGGTGGCCTGGTCTGAGGAATCACGTGTTCTTTTACATCACGTGGATGGCCGGGTGTGTGTGCGTGGCTTACCTGGGGAACACATGGCCCCAGGATGCACTATGGGAAGAAGGCGAGCCGGCGGAGGCAGTGTGATGCTTTGGGCAATGTTCTGCTGGGAAACCTTGGGTCCTGCCATCCATGAGGATGTTCCTTTGACACGTCCCACCTACCTAAGCATTGTTGCAGACCATGTGCACCCTTTCATGGAAACGGTATTCCCTGGTGGCTGTGGCTCTTCCAGCAGGATAATGCTCCTGACACAAAGCACAAATGCTTCAGGATGCTTCAGGTTTAAGGAGCAACGAGTTTGAGGTGTTGACTTGGCCTCCAAATTCCCCAGATCTCAATGCAATCGAGCATCTGTGGGATGTGCTGAACAAGCAAGTCCGATCCATGGAGGCCCCACCTCACAACTTCGAGGGCTTAAAGGGACACTCCACTGTTTTTAGAAATAGGGCTTTTTCAACATCTTTCCTACATTTAGATATGTGGGCAAATGCATTTTTCTCTCAGTGCATGCATTGTTTTAGTTTGGCAGGGTCGCCGCTAGCTTAGCTTAGCATAATGAATGGACTCCTATGTTGCCAGCTAGCATGTCCCGAGTAAAAGTGATCAAAAAAAAAAACGCAACACATGCACAACATACGCCGGTATGTTGACGGATGTTTGGGGATTTCATGTGTTGTGTGATATCTCTGCGTCCAAGTAGCAGTGCTTCGCCTGTTCTTCCCCATAATATAGTCCCATGTCAATATCTGCCAAGGAGATTGCCTAGTCTTAATCTGCATCGCTATTTGTACTCGTTGTGAATACGCAGCCCACAAGAAGTAATTAGTTTTTTTTTAATCACTTTTACTCAGGACATGATAGCTGGCAACATAGGATTCCGTTCATTATGCTAAGCTAAGCTAGCGGTGACCCTGCCAAACTAAAACAATGCATGCACTGAGAGAAAACTGCATTTGCCCACATATCTAAATGTAGGAAAGAATTTGAATAAGCCCTATTTCTAAAAACAGTGGAGTGTTCCTTTAAAGGATCTGCTGCTATCATCTTGGTGCCAGATACCACAGCACCCCATCAGGGGTCTAGTGGAGTCCATGCCTTGACGGGTCAGCAAAAGGGGGACCAACACAATATTAGGTCATAATGTTATGCCTGATCGGTGTACACACAGCTCATGACAAAGAACGCAACAGCTGCATGTATGAGAAAATAAAGCGTGGCGTGGGACGTGCTCGTGCTGCGGGACTCTGACCTGAACCTGATGTCAGTTTCGCGGATTATTGGGTTTGAATGGTCAAAAATATGTAATAATGCACGTCCTGACGAGTATTCAGGTAAACACAGTCGGGTGTGTCTTTAGTGAACGCACACAGAGTTGAGTTCGGAATCGATTTGTGTTGCAGTGTATTGGGTCCGTGCAGCTGTTAAAGGGCCGGACATAATGCTTGACTGAATAACTTTAATACATTTACAACCCCAAATCAGAAAAAGTTGGGACAGTATGGAAAACGCAAATAAAAAAAGAAGTGATTTCTAAATTTACTTTGACTTGTATTTCATTGCTGACAATATGAACACAAAATATTTCATGTTTTGTCTGGTCAACTTCATGTCATTTGTAAATATGCATCCTTTCCTGTCATTCAGACCTGCAACACATTTAAAAAAAAGTTGGGACAGGAGCAATTTAGGGTTAGTAATGAGGTAAAATGGTTAAATAATGATGTGATTTGAAACAGGTGATGTCAACAGGTTATTGTAATTATGATTTGGTACAAAAGCAGCATCCAAGAAAGGTCTAATCCTTTAGGAGCAAAGATGGGCAGAGGATCGCCAGTTTGCCAACAAATACGTGAGAAAATTATTGAAATGTTTAAAAACAATGTTCCTCAAAGAAAGATAGGAAGAGATTTGGATATTTCACATTCAACAGTGCATAACATAATTAAAAGATTCAAGGAATCTGAAGGAATTTCAGTGCGTAAAGGACAAGGGCGCAAGCCTAAGCTGAACAACCGTGATCTCCGATCCCTCAGGCGGCACTGCATCAAGAATCGTCATTCATCTATAAGCGATATCACCACATGGGCTCAGGACTACTTTGGCAAACCTTTGTCAAGTACCACAATACGTAGTTACATCCACAAATGCCAGTTAAAACTGTACTGTGCCAAAAGGAAGCCCTATGTTAACAGTGTCCAGAAGCGCCGACCAAAAAATGGTCAAAAAACAGGGCAGGAACATGCTGGCCAAGGGAGTTTTTCGTTTAAAATATATATAAAAAATGAATAGTAAGTTGTCATATTATTCATTACTTTTGCTGTTGTTTGCCATGGTATGGATTCAGTATCAGTATCGAGGTGTTTTAGTCTGGTATCGTGACAACACTAGTTGTGTGTGTGGAGATCAGGATCCTCAGAGAGTCAGTGTGACAACTGATATTATGTTCAGTGTCTGCAGGACTGCTGTACTTCACACTGAACACACACAAAACACACTTATACTGAAGTTGTTTCTGACCTGTGAAATCCTCCTCGCTCATACTGCTGAGAGACACTCGAGCTAGAGACGCCAGGCGACACATGAACGCCTCCTCTTCATCCTGCACACACACACACTGATGAGCCGACGGACACACACACACGCACTGCCCATCACAGGAAACATACTGCATGTTTACTTTCTCAAAAAAACTCTGTGATTTATAAGCCTTTTGAAAAGTGGGGACAGCTGGCTGGTCCCCGCAATGTAATATAAAAAAGAACACACACACACACACACACACACACACACACACACACACACACACACACACACACACACACACACACACACACACACATAAATGGGTGTCAGCACGTACTCTGAGGAGACAGTTGTTGTGTGTTTGCCCTGGACTGTGGTGATCTTTCTGAAACTCCATCAGACACTTCCTCTTCAATTCAACAACCCTATACACACACAGGAGAGTCTGCAGTCATTAGTGTTGATACCTTTATAATTAATCATTTACAGTGTGTGTGTACCTGTGATGTAATTCAGTAGATGTGGGTTTTCTGGCCCAGTTGATGAGTTGAGTCTGTAGAGCTCTAGTGCAATCGGTCATCTCTGTCTGTGTGTCTGTATCCTCTAAACACACACAAATATTAATATTTGTCTAGCTCTCTCCTGTTTTTGGATGTGTTCATAATTTGTTTGTATAACAGCCTGGCAAGAAATTTTGTTGCTCGGTTTGTCATAATAAACCAGGATTAAACTAGTGTGTTAAACCGTGTTAAACCAAGACTAAACGTGTGTGTTAAACTAGGATTAAACAAGTGTGTTACTGTGTTAAACCAGGACTAAACAAGTGTTAAACCAGGGCTAAACATGTGTTAAACTGTGTTAAACCAGGACTAAATGAGGGTGTTAAACCAGGACTTAACAAGTGTGTTAAACCTGGGCTAAACATGTGTTAAACCAGGATTAGTTTGTCAAATTGTGTTAAACCAGGACTAAATTAGAGTGTGAAACCAGGACTAAATGAGTTTGTTAAACCAGGACTAAACATGTGTTAAACCAGGACTAAATGAGTGTGTGAAACCAGGACTAAACAAGTGTGTTAAACCAGGACTAAACAAGTGTGTTAAACCTGGGCTAAACGTGTGTTAAACTGTGTTAAACCAGGATTAGTTTGTCAAATTGTGCGAAACCAGGACTAAACAAGTGTGTTAAACCAGGACTAAATGAGTGTGTTAAACCAGGGCTAAACGTGTGTTAAACCAGGGCTAAATTAGTGTGTGAAACCAGGACTAAACAAGTGTTAAACTGTGTGAAACCAGGACTAAACAAGTGTGTTAAACTGTGTGAAACCAGGACTAAACTAGTGCGTTAAACCAGGACTAAATGAGTGTGTTAAACCAGGGCTAAACGTGTGTTAAACCAGGGCTAAATTAGTGTGTGAAACCAGGACTAAACAAGTGTTAAACTGTGTGAAACCAGGACTAAACAAGTGTGTTAAACTGTGTGAAACCAGGACTAAACTAGTGCGTTAAACCAGGACTAAACAAGTGTGTTAAACTGTGTGAAACCAGGACTAAACAAGTGCGTTAAACCAGGACTAAACAAGTGTGTTAAACTGTGTGAAACCAGGACTAAATGAGTGTGATAAACTGTGTTAAACCAGGACTTAACAAGTGTGTTAAACTGTGTTAAACCAGGACTAAACAAGTGCGTTAAACCAGGACTAAACAAGTGTGTTAAACTGTGTGAAACCAGGACTAAATGAGTGTGAAAAACTGTTAAACCAGGACTTAACAAGTGTGTTAAACTGTGTGAAACCCGGACTAAACAAGTGTGTTAAACCAGGACTAAACAAGTGTGTTAAACTGTGTGAAACCAGGACTAAATGAGTGTGATAAACTGTGTTAAACCAGGACTTAACAAGTGTGTTAAACTGTGTTAAACCAGGACTAAACAAGTGCGTTAAACCAGGACTAAACAAGTGTGTTAAACTGTGTGAAACCAGGACTAAATGAGTGTGATAAACTGTGTTAAACCAGGACTTAACAAGTGTGTTAAACTGTGTTAAACCAGGACTAAACAAGTGTGTTAAACCAGGACTAAATGAGTGTGATAAACCAGGACTTAACAAGTGTGTTAAACTGTGTTAAACCAGGACTAAACAAGTGTGTTAAACCAGGACTAAACAAGTATGTTAAACCAGGACTAAACAAGTGTGTTAAACTGTGTGAAACCAGGACTAAATGAGTGTGTTAAACCAGGACTTAACAAGTGTGTTAAACCAGGACTAAACAAGTGTGTTAAACCAGGACTAAACAAGTGTGTTAAACTGTGTGAAACCAGGACGAAATGAGTGTGAAAAACTGTGTTAAACCAGGACTTAACAAGTGTGTTAAACTGTGTGAAACCCGGACTAAACAAGTGTGTTAAACCAGGACTAAACAAGTGTGTTAAACTGTGTGAAACCAGGACTAAATGAGTGTGATAAACTGTGTTAAACCAGGACTTAACAAGTGTGTTAAACTGTGTTAAACCAGGACTAAACAAGTGCGTTAAACCAGGACTAAACAAGTGTGTTAAACTGTGTGAAACCAGGACTAAATGAGTGTGATAAACTGTGTTAAACCAGGACTTAAACAAGTGTGTTAAACTGTGTGAAACCCGGACTAAAAAAGTGTGTTAAACCAGGACTAAACAAGTGTGTTAAACTGTGTGAAACCAGGACTAAATGAGTGTGATAAACTGTGTTAAACCAGGACTTAACAAGTGTGTTAAACCAGGACTAAACAAGTATGTTAAACCAGGACTAAACAAGTGTGTTAAACCAGGACTAAACAAGTGTGTTAAACCAGGACTAAACAAGTGTGTTAAACTGTGTGAAACCAGGACTAAATGAGTGTGATAAACTGTGTTAAACCAGGACTTAACAAGTGTGTTAAACTGTGTTAAACCAGGACTAAACAAGTGCGTTAAACCAGGACTAAACAAGTGTGTTAAACTGTGTGAAACCAGGACTAAATGAGTGTGAAAAACTGTGTTAAACCAGGACTTAACAAGTGTGTTAAACTGTGTGAAACCCGGACTAAACAAGTGTGTTAAACCAGGACTAAACAAGTGTGTTAAACTGTGTGAAACCAGGACTAAATGAGTGTGATAAACTGTGTTAAACCAGGACTTAACAAGTGTGTTAAACTGTGTTAAACCAGGACTAAACAAGTGTGTTAAACCAGGACTAAACAAGTGTGTTAAACTGTGTTAAACCAGGACTAAACAAGTGTGTTAAACCAGGACTAAACAAGTGTGTTAAACCAGGACTAAACAAGTGTGTTAAACTGTGTGAAACCAGGACTAAATGAGTGTGATAAACTGTGTTAAACCAGGACTTAACAAGTGTGTTAAACTGTGTTAAACCAGGACTAAACAAGTATATTAAACCAGGACTAAACAAGTGTGTTAAACCAGGACTAAACAAGTGTGTTAAACTGTGTGAAACCAGGACTAAATGAGTGTGAAAAACTGTGTTGAACCAGGACTTAACAAGTGTGTTAAACTGTGTGAAACCCGGACTAAACAAGTGTGTTAAACCAGGACTAAACAAGTGTGTTAAACTGTGTGAAACCAGGACTAAATGAGTGTGATAAACTGTGTTAAACCAGGACTTAACAAGTGTGTTAAACTGTGTTAAACCAGGACTAAACAAGTGCGTTAAACCAGTTAAACCAGGACTAAACAAGTGTGTTAAACTGTGTGAAACCAGGACTAAATGAGTGTGATAAACTGTGTTGAACCAGGACTTAACAAGTGTGTTAAACTGTGTTAAACCAGGACTAAACAAGTGCATTAAACCAGGACTAAACAATTGTGTGTTAAACCAGGACTAAATAAGTGTGATAAACTGTGTTAAACCAGGACTTAACAAGTGAAAAACTGTTAAACCAGGACTTAAACAAGTGTGTTAAACTGTGTGAAACCAGGACTTAACAAGTGTGTTAAACTGTGTGAAACCCGGACTAAACAAGTGTGTAAACCAGGACTAAATGAGTGTGTAAAACTGTGTGAAACCTTTTTTGAAAATAAGTGTTAAACCAGGACTAAATGAGTGTGTGAAACCAGGACTAAACAAGTGTGTTAAACTGTGTGAAACCAGGATTAAAAAAGTGTTAAACTGTGTGAAACCAGGACTAAACAAGTGTGCTGAAATGTGTGAAACCAGGACTAAATGAGTATGTTAAACTGTGTTAAACCAGGAATTAATGAGTGTGTTAAACCAGGGCTAAATGAGTGTGTTAAACTTTGTTAAACCAGTACTAAATGAGTGTTAAACTGTGTTAAACCAGGACTAAATTAGTGTGTTAAACTATGTTTAACCAGGACTAAATGAGTGTGTTAAACCAGAACTAAATGAGTGTGTTACACTGTGTTAAACCAGTATTAAATGAGTGTGTTAAACTAGGACTAAATAAGTGTGTTAAACTGTGTTAAACCCGGACTAAATGAGTGTGTTAAACTGTGTTTAACCAGGACTAAATGAGTGTGTTAAACCAGGACTAAACAAGTGTGTTAAACTGTGTGAAACCAGGACTGAAGAAGTGTGTTAAACTGTGTTTAACCAGGACTAAATAAGTGTATTAAACCAAGACTAAACAAGTGTGTTAAACCATGGCTAAATGTGTGTTAAACTGTGTTAAACCAGGACTAAAGAAGTGTGTTAAAATGTGTCAAACCAGGACTAAATGAGTGTGTTAAACCAGGACTAAACAAGTGTGTTAAACTGTGTGAAACCAGGACTAAAGAAGTGTGTTAAACTGTGTTTAACCAGGACTAAATAAGTGTATTAAACCAAGACTAAGCAAGTGTGTTAAACCAGGGCTAAACGTGTGTGTTAAACTGTGTGAAACCAGAACTAAATGTGTGTTAAACCAGGACTGAATTAATGTGTTAAACTGTGTTAAACCAGTACTAAATGAGTGTGTTTAACCAGGACTAAACAAGTGTGTTAAACTGTGTGAAACCAGGACTAAATGAGTGTTAAACCGGGATTAAACTAGTGTGTTAAACCTGGACTAAACAAGTGTGTTAAACTGTGTTAAACCAGGACTAAATAAGTGTGTTAAACCAGGGCTAAACAAGTGTGTTAAACTGTGTTTAACCAGGACTAAATGAGTGTGTTAAACTGTCTTAAATCAGGACTAAATGAGTGTGTTTAACTGTGTTAAACCAGTACTAAATGAGTGTGTTTAACCAGGACTAAACAAGCGTGTTAAACTGTGTGAAACCATGACTAAATGAGTGTTTTAAACTGTGTTTAACCAGGACTAAATTAGTGTTAAACCGGGATTAAACAAGTGTGTTAAACCTGGACTAAACATGTGTGTTAAACTGTGTTAAACCAGGACTAAACAAGTGTGTTAAACCAGGGCTAAACAAGTGTGGTAAACTGTGTTTAAACAGGACTAAATTAGTGTATTAAACCAAGACTAAACAAGTGTGTTAAACCAGGGCTAAACGTGTGTTAAACCAGGACTATATTAGTGTGTTAAATGGTGTAAAACCAGGACTAAATGAGTGTGTGATACCAGGACTAAACAAGTGTGTTAAACTGTGTTAAACCAGGATTAAACGAGCGTGTTAAACCAGGATTAAACTAGTGTTTTAACTGTGTTAAACCAGGACTGTGGCCCACAGGGACCAAGTCTGGAAACCTCTGACCCTGATATTTTAAAACTTATATAAAATTTGACTTTTATGTGTGAGTGTGTGTGTGTGTGTGTTTGTGTGTGTACCGGCTGCACTGCTGTGTGGCATCAGCCTTGTCTTCCTGATCCCACAGTAATATTCACGGATCAGAGACTGAACTGAAGACTAAACAAGTGTGACAAGACTAAACAAGTGTGTTAAACCAGGGCTAAACGTGTGTTAAACCAGGACTATATTAGTGTGTTAAATGGTGTAAAACCAGGACTAAATGAGTGTGTGATACCAGGACTAAACAAGTGTGTTAAACTGTGTTAAACCAGGATTAAACGAGCGTGTTAAACCAGGATTAAACTAGTGTTTTAACTGTGTTAAACCAGGACTGTGGCCCACAGAGACCAAGTCTGGAAACCTCTGACCCTGATATTTTAAAACTTATATAAAATTTGACTTTTATGTGTGAGTGTGTGTGTGTTTGTGTGTGTACCGGCTGCACTGCTGTGTGGCATCAGCCTTGTCTTCCTGATCCCACAGTAATATTCACGGATCAGAGACAGAACTGAATCCCGAGTCACATGGACACTTTCACACACTGCGTCGATTAGCCGCTCCTGAAACACATTAACTCTAAAGCTGATTATTCATCATTACACAGCGTCATCGTGGGTTTACACCACTGATCTTTATAATGACTGGGTTGCTCATCGCGTTCTAAACTGCCATCAGGCGGTGAAGCCACCGGAAGTGTTCGAGCGGCCATCTTACTATCCCCTCCCGACAGAGGGCAGCATTGACATACAGCCAAAACACTGACATAAAATCTGACGATTTGCAGCATATCAGTCTCAAAAGATATGTTTCACGATATATGTATGTAAATTAATAGATCCTTCATATGTTATCTTTAATGTTTATGGTCTTTACGGAGAGTATGAGTCATTAATTGAAATCGTTAATGTGGGTGTGTCTACTGCAACTGAACTAACACAATAAGTTATTTCTTTATTTAGGCTATGTAACGTAATCATGGAGGAAATATTAAACATTAACGTATGTGTATAGCTGCAGAAATTAATTTGAATAGCTTACAATAAATATTAATACAAGCCTCTATATTGCACGCACTATATTGTATAACAATTCAAAGTCTGTCATGCATCATCTCGGAAGTAAATCAGTCGCATTATCTGCCTGAATTTTACGATGTGTGTATTTTAATTCCTGATTGAGCAGCATCTATTTCAGACTCTTTAATAATCTATAAGTGTTATATGAATATAAGTATTCCATAAGTGTTATGTATGCCATGTTGTTGAATTAAATTATTATTTATTCATTGTTTAAATCTTTATCTGCTTTACAATGTATGCTTTTAACGAAATCATTGTTGAAACGTGTAGCTAGCCTACTCTATGAATAAAAACAAATACAGAGTCACAACAGTACATGACGATTTCTGCTTACAATTAGCATACATCTTTATTCCGATTTCAAAATGCGCGCTTTGACATGTGTAATACATACGCTGAAGTGTCTCGTCCGCCCGCTGAGCTGATGTTCACTACTGTATAAATATGAACGTAACTTTTTAATAAACGGGAAATTACTGACTTTAAACAAATAACCGTTTAAATGTTTTGGGATTTTTGCATTGTAAAAACGTACAGGGAGACTTCAAATATAAAAACGCTGGCTCGTTAATGTTTGCTCAGTAAAATCATGTAATGTCCTATTGACTCAAAAGAACGCAAGAGCTATCTAGGGAATACCAATATGGCGCGCAGCGGCTTCACTTAGTATGACGTCATGAGCAATCCAGTCATTTATATAGATCAGTGGTTTACACACATGGACTGCATCTTAAACACAAGCAATTCATAAAACAGGAGCCACAACAATAATGTTTCAAAGCAGCTTCACAGAAATAAACAGGAAAATAACAGAATCAATGATGAGACAAACTTCATCAGAAGGATTTAACCCTGGGTTATCATCTTTCTTAACCCCGCTTTTAACCCTGGGTTATTGTGTAAGGCCGCCCAATTGTCCCTACGATGGCTTCCGAAAAGTGGGTGAAGGTTTTTGCACGTTCTGTCTTTTCAGCAGGGGAAAGTCATTTAAGAAGACCTTTGTACCAGTCGCACTGAGATGTTTCAAATGTTACCAAACAATATTCTATAGGACTTGTTCACACCAACTCACATAGACCCTGGCTGAATCCCAGGCCATCTCAACATGTGGAGAGGAGAGATGGGGGTGAGGGGGATTCTTAACCCTGCTTTTAACCCTGGGTTATCATCTTTCTAAACCCCGCTTTTAACCCCGGGTTATCATCTTTCTTAACCCCGCTTTTAACCCCAGGTTATTGTCTTTCTTAACCCAGCTTTCAACCCTGGGTTATCATCTTTCTAAACCCCGCTTTTAACCCCAGGTTATCGTCTTTCTTAACCCAGCTTTTCAGAGAGGGCTCTTACAATCTTTCTTAACCCCGGCTTATCGTCTTTCTTAACCCCGCTTTTTAACCCCGGGTTACCGCTTTTAACCCCGGGTTATCATCTTTCTTAACCCCGCTTTTAACCCCAGGTTATCGTCTTTCTTAACCCAGCTTTCAACCCTGGGTTATCGTTTTTCTTAACGCCCGCTTTTAACCCCGGGCTATCGTCTTTCTTAACCCCTCTTTTAACCCTGGGTTTTTGTCTTTCTTAACCCCTCTTTAAACCCCGGGTTATCATTTTTCTTAACCCCCGCTTTTAACCCTGGGTTATCATTTTTCTTAACCCCCGCTTTTAACCCCAGGTTATAATCTTTCTTAACCCTGCTTTTAACCCCGGGTTATCGTCTTTCTTAACCCTGCTTTTAACCCCAGGTTATCATTTTTCTTAACCCCAGCTTTTAACCCTGGTTATCGTTTTTCTTAACCCCCACTTTTAATCCTGGGTTATCATCTTTCTTAACTCCGCTTAACCCTGGGTTATCGTCTTAACCCTGCTTTTTTACCCTGGGTTATCTTCTTTCTTAACCCTGCTTTTAAACCTGGGTTATCATCTTTCTTAACCCTGCTTTTTTACCCTGGGTTATTGTCTTTCTTAACCCTGCTTTTAACCCTGGGTTATCGTCTTTATTAACCCTGCTTTCCACACCTGAACTAGTTAACCCTGGGTCAACCCAGGGTTAACTAGTTCAGGTGTGGAAAGTCCTAGATATGAGACAAATTCAGCAGCTCTACAGAAGACATTAGAGTCATTATTTAGATCAGTTCAGTACAGAGTCAAGTTATGAAACAGACAAATAAGAAAGAAAGCTAAATCTTTGGTTAGTAGATGGCGGTAGCAGTCGTGCTACTGTAATAACGTAACTGAATCAAACACAGTTGAGCGGAGTTTCCCCTCACGCGGTGACTGACCTTCACCTGTCTGTCTCTGGACACACCACCGGTCTGAAGCCGAGCCGCGCGGGCGAGGGCGTGGCCAAGCATGAAGTGGGCGTGTCCCTGCAACATATCAGCCGCCGCCTCCAGCTCTGACAGTTGCTCGTGCAGCAGATTCTGACCAATCACAGCCTCTTCAGAGGGGACGGTTTCCACGGCAACACAGGAGTCCTGGAGACAACGCAAACCTCAACCTGGGTTTGTGTGTGTTTGTATCTACTTGTTTTGGTGACAAAATTAACCGCTTCTCAATAAATCAAGTCTTAATATATTCAGTCATTGTTCTTCTCCAGTAAATGTGTCTTGATTTAAGATTGTTTAGATATTTGTGCTGGAAAACAGGACAGAAACACTGAGGAAGAGCATCATAAGAATACAACAGAAGTCTATGCAGTGTACCTATTTAGATTGAGCTAAAACGTGTGTGTGTGTGTGTGTGTGTGTGTGTGTAAGAGTGTGTGTGTGTGTGTGTTCACCTGTGTGTCCAACTCTACGGCCAGCTTCATCTCTTTGACTGATCGCAGGTAGAACCATCGTGCTGCTAATATTCTCTGAAACTCCAGGATCAAGAGATGCTGCTGCTCTTCTATTAGATCACACCTGCAATGAACCAGTTCATCCTTCAATCCATCAATCAAGTCAACGGATGATTGGCTCAGTCAGTCCATCACATGCTCACCTCATCTGCATGTCTGAATGCCCGCTAACCATCGCCATGACGACCGCAAGCTGCTGTTGTCCAAAGTGATCCAGACACGAGCGAGTCAAAGCCGCATCCTCCATCCACACCTGTATCCCAGAACACTCATCAGCACATCCCAACACATCTTGTCAGAATATTCCACATGACTGTAGTGTGACCTGTCTGCGTCGCTGCAGCTGCTCTCGGAGCCTGCGCAGGTGTGTGTGGGCGTGTCTTTCCTCTCGCTGCATCTGATTGGTCACGGTGAGCTTTATGCTCTTCAGCACTGATTGACAGTGTTCTGCAGAGGAGGCGGAGCCTTCGGAGGGGGCGGGGCCTGCAGTGACAGCGCTCAGGACAAACTCTGAGCACAAATCAGCCAAGCGTTCGTGGCTCTGACCAAACAAGCTCTGTGTGGATATAAACACACACGCTCACTGATTCTGTTATTCTCCTGTTTATCACTAGCTATGTTCCATCATTCTGACGTAGCAAATATTTAAACTAATCATCTGTGTCCGCTGATGAACTTTTTTTGTAAACTTTGAAAAGAATCGCTTTACGTTTGGACGGAAACCCAACTACTGTGAAACGATCTGTACTGTATAAAGAGCTGCAGAAATAAAGCTGAAAGCTCTGTTTGTCATTTTTGTGAATAACCCTGAGGTTCTGTAAGGCGCTATATGAGCGATGATGATTACTGACCGTCCAGCGCTCACACAGAGCGTCAGTGATTCTTGCATCCTGCTGCAGCTCAAAGTCTCTCCTCTGACACCACTGTCTCGTCTGCAGCTCCGCAAACGCCTGCGCAGACAGACAGACATGAGACAAACGCCTGCGCAGACAGACAGACATGAGACAAACGCCTACGCAGACAGACAGACATGAGACAAAGCGCCTGCGCGAACAGACAGACATGAGACAAGCGCCTGCGCGAACAGACATGAGACCAGACATGAGACAAAGCGCCTGCGCGAACAGACAGACATGAGACAAACGCCTGCACAGACAGACATGAGACAAACGCCTGCGCAGACAGACATGAGACAAACGCCTGCGCAGACAGACAGACATGAGACAAACGCCTGTGCAGACAGACAGGCATGAGACAAACGCCTGCGCAGACAGACAGACATGAGACAAACGCCTGCGCAGACAGACAGACATGAGACAAACGCCTGCAGACAGACAGACATGAGACAAACGCCTGCGCAGACAGACAGACATGAGACAAACGCCTGCGCAGACAGACAGACATGAGACAAACGCCTGCGCAGACAGACAGACATGAGACAAACGCCTGCTCAGACAGACATGAGAGACAGACAGACATGAGACAAACGCCTGCGCAGACAGACATGAGACAAACGCCTGCGCAGACAGACATGAGACAAACGCCTGCGCAGACAGACAGACATGAGACAAACGCCTGCTCAGACAGACATGAGACAAACACTCGCAGACAGACAGACATGAGACAAACGCCTGTGCAGACAGACATGAGACAAACGCCTGCAGACAGACAGACATGAGAGACAGACAGACATGAGACAAACGCCTGCGCAGACAGACATGAGACAAACGCCTGCGCAGACAGACATGAGACAAACGCCTGCGCAGACAGACAGACATGAGACAAACGCCTGCGCAGACAGACATGAGACAAACGCTCATGCAGACAGACAGACATGAGACAAACGCCTGCGCAGACAGACATGAGACAAACGCCTGCGCAGACAGACATGAGACAAACACCTGCGCAGACAGACATGAGACAAACGCCTGCGCAGACAGACAGACAGACATGAGACAAACGCCTGCAGACAGACAGACATGAGACAAACGCCTGCAGACAGACAGACATGAGACAAACGCCTGCGCAGACAGACAGACATGAGACAAACGCCTGCGCAGACAGACAGACATGAGACAAACGCCTGCGCAGACAGACAGACATGAGACAAACGCCTGCGCACACAGACAGACATGAGACAAACGCCTGCGCAGACAGACATGAGACAAACGCCTGCGCAGACAGACAGACATGAGACAAACGCCTGCGCAGACAGACAGACATGAGACAAACGCCTGCGCAGACAGACAGACATGAGACAAACGCCTGCGCAGACAGACAGACATGAGACAAACGCCTGCGCAGACAGACAGACATGAGACAAACGCCTGCGCAGACAGACAGACATGAGACAAACGCCTGCGCACACAGACAGACATGAGACAAACGCCTGCGCAGACAGACAGACATGAGACAAACGCCTGCAGACAGACAGACATGAGACAAACGCCTGCGCAGACAGACAGACATGAAACAAACGCCTGCAGACAGACAGACATGAGACAAACGCCTGCGCACACAGACAGACATGAGACAAACGCCTGCGCAGACAGACAGACATGAGACAAACGCCTGCGCAGACAGACAGACATGAAACAAACGCCTGCGCAGACAGACAGACATGAGACAAACGCCTGCGCACACAGACAGACATGAGACAAACGCCTGCAGACAGACAGACATGAGACAAACGCCTGCGCAGACAGACATGAGACAAACGCCTGCGCAGACAGACAGACATGAGACAAACGCCTGCGCAGACAGACAGACATGAGACAAACGCCTGCGCAGACAGACAGACATGAGACAAACGCCTGCGCAGACAGACAGACATGAAACAAACGCCTGCGCAGACAGACAGACATGAGACAAACGCCTGCGCACACAGACAGACATGAGACAAACGCCTGCGCAGACAGACAGACATGAGACAAACGCCTGCGCAGACAGACAGACATGAGACAAACGCCTGCGCAGACAGACAGACATGAGACAAACGCCTGCGCAGACAGACGGGCAGTGAGATAGATGGTCTCTACAGCAGGGTTCTCACCTTCATCATGAGACTGGCGTCTGTGTGCGAGTCTGACACGCGACTCCACTCGCAGCTCTGAGCCTTCATCATCCTCCTCCTCCTCCTCACGCAGCCCTTCTGAACGCGCTTGAGCGCCGGCGCCTCCGTCTGACGCCTGCTCGCTGCAGGGCAGATAAGATCACATGTAAGACCTGCACAAGTTAAACTAATACCGCATGAGCGGCGTAGGGCAAAGCCTGGTAACATCCCACATCCCTCACAGCTCAAATAATACAGGTTTTTGAAAGTTTCATGAAATGACCTTCTGCTTCACTGAGCACAGATGTGAAAATTCACTGTTGAACTTAAATGGTCGTACCATCAGCGCTCTGCTCCACTGCTTCATTAACTGCAGTCTGGAAGTCACTGAGAATCTGCATCTCCAGCTGTCCATCAGCTCTCAGCTGCTCCACTGATTGGCCCGTGACTTTCACCATAAGCTCCGCCTCCTGTTTCAGGAGGGCAGTCTTTTCTCTCAGGCAGTCGGACACTTCCTGCCAGCACTCAATCCTGTCCAACAGCATCTGCCAAACATCAGCATTAGTCTGAGCTCAGCGGCAGAGTGAATGACTGTAGTGTGTGATCGTCACCTGCAGAACAGACGCCTGAACCTCAGCAAGAATGTCCTCCACTGGTCGCAGGCATCTGATGATACTACGCATCACTTCCTCAGAGACATCACTGGAAAACCTGCACTGAAGATTCTGCCCGAGCTGCTGTAACTGTTTTGCAAAACTCACAGCCTGAACACACACACACACACAAGCACACACACACAGACGCACACACACACACAAGCACACAGAAACACACACACACACAAGCACACACACACAGACGCACGCACACACACACAAGCACACAGAAACACACACACAAGCACACACACACACACACACACACACACACACACACACGCCCACAGACACACACACACACACACACACACATGCCCACAGACACACAAGCACACACACACACACACACACACTCCCACAGACACACACACACACACGCCCACAGACACACACACACACATTAGCACACACACACACACGCCCACAGACACACACACACACACACACACACACACACACACACACAGACACACACACAGACACATAAAAACACACACAGACACACAAGCACACACACACACACGCCCACAGACACACAAGCACACACGACAGACACACACACACACACACACACACACACGCCAACACACACAAGCACACACACACACACACACAACACACACACACACACACACACACACACACACACACACACACACACACACACACACACACACACACACACACACACACACACACACACACGCCCACAGACACACAAGCACACACACACACACACACACACACACACACACACACATACACACACACACAGACACACAAGCATACACACACACGCCCACAGACACACACACACACACACACACACACACAGACACACACAGACACACAAGCACACACAGACACACACACATACACACACACACGCCCACAAACACACAAGCGCACACACACACACACACACACACACACACACACACACACACACACACACACACACACACACACACACACACACACACACACACACACACACACACACACACACACATAGTGTTTAGTTGTCTGGCTATCTCCAGCTCAGTCTTCTAAGATTGAACATTGGTCTGGGGAGTCTGCTCTGTATTTTCTACTGCACAAGAGGTGTGATCAACGGGCATAGTTCAAATGTCTCTGTACGCAATTGGACAGTCCTTCAACCAATCAGACCAACGATCCAACGCTTCTCTATCCGTCATTGTGTTAAACTCGCCAATAGCGTGCCAGGTGGATAAGCCGGTTTGTGATTGGTCCCTGCAAATTTGTAACAGAAGCAGGACAGAAATATGTACAGGTTTCCAGCAAATTGCCGGCAGATCGGGCTGGGTTTAATGTAAATACATAGCGTATAGTTTGTCATTTGGGACTAAACATTTATGTGAATAAGTGCGAATTTATTGTACTAATGCAAACAATAGTATGTTACACTGCTGTCACATGATTTTATTACAACCCTCTACAATGCGAGTAAAACACTTGCATTTGCAAGTGAATCTTAACTTAATTTACCTTAATCTTATCTTAAGCACCACCACCAGTCCTAAGTTTAGTTAAAATATCAAACATGCATTCATACGTGTGTGTACTGTGTATAATTATTATGTATATATAAATATAGACACATTAATGTATATATTTAAGAAATATTTGCATGTATATACTGTATATTTATATAATATATATAAATATTTTATATATAAAAAAACATTTCTTAAATATATACGTGTGTGTATTTATATATACATAATAATTATACACACATATGTCAAACTTTTGGATGCAGTTAATCGCGATAAATCGATTTGGCAGCACTAATATAAATAAAACATTTATTAGCTTGGTGAGCAAACAAAAAAATGTACTAGTCAATAGCGATTATATTGGTAATCTAAGGTAATCGTAAGGTGTGCGTAGAGGGTTGTATTATGTGCCACGTTTCTCACACCAAGGACGAAAACTATCAAGTTTTAATAATCGCTCTAAGAGAGTAGCATAAACTCACATCCTATGCGGTGTATCTGTTTCTGCTGTGTTTGAGATGGTTACCGTCTGCAGTGAGCGCTCCAGCTGCTCCCGTCCCGCCTTCTCCACTTCCTCCACAGAACACATGCCAGCGCCTGACTCCACCCCCTCATCCACAGACAAGCCTCTCATCCGCAGCCCTGCCTCCTGCACAGAACATGTGCCTGACTCCGCCCCCTCTTCCAAAGCCACACCTCTAGTCCGCAGCTCCGCCTCCTGCACAGAACACATGCCCGCACTCGACTCCGCCCCCTCGTCCACAGACACGCCTCTCGTCCACAGCTCCACCTCCTGCACAGAGGCAGCAGGGTCAGTGAAACGGCAGCAGGTCACTGAACACGGGCCGCTCTCCTCATGCGTCTCACCTGGATGATGTCAGCGTGTTCCCTCTCGTCCAGCAACACACGCAGAATCTGCAGGAACATCTGCCGCAGAAACCACAAAGATTATTATAATGTTATATTAAAGAATTAGTTATAGAAGGCAGATTAATTTAGTGTAATAATCATATTAAGAAATTCTGCATAATTTTTTCTTATGCATAAACAATCCAGACCAACATATAACTTATAGGAATAATATGTCACTGTTTTTACTGTTATTTTTGTATTTTTAATAAAATAAATGCAGCCTTGGTGAGCGGAAGAGACTGCAGTGTGTATAAATACACCGATCAGGCATAACATAATGACCAGGTGAAGTGAATGGCACTGATGATCTCTTCATCACGGCTCCTGTTAGTGGGTGGGATATATTAGGCAGCAAGTGAATATTTTGTCAATGACAAGTTGATGTGTTAGAAGCAGGAAAAATGGGCAAGCGTAAGGATTTGAGCGAGTTTGACAAGGGCCAAATTGTGATGGCTAGACGACTGGGTCAGAGCATCTCCAAAACTGCAGCTCTTGTGGGGTGTTCCCGGTCTGCAGTGGTCAGGATCTATCAAAAGTGCTCCAAGGAAGGAACAGTGGAGAACCGGACACAGGGTCATGGGCGGCCCAGGCTCATTGATGCACGTGTGGAGCGAAGGCTGGCCCGTGTGGTCCGATCAAACAGACGAGCTACTGGAGCTCAAACTGCTCAAGAAGTTAATGCTGGTTCTGATAGAAAGGTGTCAGAATACACAGAGCATCGCAGTTTGTTGTGTATGGGGCGGCACAGCCGCAGACCAGTCAGGGTGCCCATGCTGACCCCTGACCCCGCCGAAAGCACCAACAGTGGCACGTGAGCATCAGAACTGGACCACGGAGCAATGGGAGAAGGTGGCCTGGTCTGATGAATCACGTGGATGGCCGGGTGTGTGTGCGTGGCTTACCTGGGGAACACATGGCCCCAGGATGCACTATGGGAAGAAGGCGAGCGGCGGAGGCAATGTGATGCTTTGGGAAATGTTCTGCTGGGAAACCTTGGGTCCTGCCATCCATGTGGATGTTACTTTGACACGTCCCACCTACCTAAGCATTGCTGAGACCATGTGCACCCTTTCATGGAAACGGTATTCCCTGGTGGCTGTGGCTCTTCCAGCAGGATAATGCTCCTGACACAAAGCACAAATGCTTCAGGAATGGTTTGAGGAGCACAACAACGAGTTTGAGGTGTTAACTTGGCCTCCAAATTCCCAAGGTGGTCATAATGTTATGTCTGATCAGAGTATATTAACTTCAAAATGTAATTTTTTTCATATACATTACTATATATAATTGTTAATATTATATATTAGAGTCATGATCATGTATGCGTCACACCGTGTGCTTCTCCTGCTGCAGGCGTGACGTGTGGCGCTGCAGTTCCTCTAGAGTCAAACACAGCAGACTCACCCTGCAAACACACACAACCCACAGGAGATCATGTGACCACTCACTGGCGCGCTGTACCAGCTCTGCTCAGCAGAAGCGACTCTCAAAAGGGTTACTGCTGGTGCGTCACTGACCGTGAGTGACAGGGGGTTTGTGGGTAATGCTGGACTCTCCTGAACACGTGACTGGCGTGTGTTTTAGACGAGGGGCCACAGGAGACAAACTGACTGCTTTCATCATCATCATCCCTCTCTTGGCTCAGCCAATCGTCACCAAGCGAGGAGGCGGAGTCCTGGCTGGACGGGCCGGGTGCTTGGGCGGCTCGTGTAGGGATGGGTTTGATGCTCCGTCTGCCAGCGGCTGACACACACACACACACACACACAGATCAAGAGCATGTCAGCATGCAGACAACAGGTCAAGACTCGAGTGCTCACCCTGTATCTCTGGTTGATGGGGTAAACCACCCTCGCCTTCAGCGCAAACGCAGCCACGTCGCTGTTGACCGTCCACTGCGGCTGCTCCTGAGAGAGGAAGAGCAGTGATTCTTCTCAATGAAGCTGCATACACACACACACACACACACACACACACTGAAGGGAAGTGTCTCCAGATCACCCAGCTCTAAAGCTCTAGAAGTGTAAGGCTATGGTGTCATTCCCTGTCAAATCAACCAAATTTCAGAAACTTCCCCAACTCTTTTAAAACATTAAAATGTTTAAAAAGAAACTGAGTGAAGAGTGTATTTGTCAGAGGCCTGTGTGTGTAGAGAGCAGTACGCACTCGTTCATCAGCTCGGCAGCTTTGGCTGTCGCAGTCGCTCTCCTCTTCCTCCTCCGGCTCCTCCTCACACTCCTCCAGACGCCTCCGCACACCTCCACACTGACACACAACACAACAGCATCACGTCATCAGTGAGGAACCTGGGTGTGCTCTTTGATACCAATCTTTCATTTGAATGCCATGTTTCTAGCATCTGTAAAACTGCATTCTACCATCTTAAAAATATATCTAAATTACGGAACATGCTCTCAATGCAAAATGCTGAACAGTTAATACATGCGTTCATGAGCTCAAGGCTAGATTATTGTAATGCTCTACTGGGTGGTTGCCCCGCTCGCTTAATAAACAAACTCCAGCTGGTCCAAAACACAGCAGCTCGAGTTCTTACTAGAACCAGGAAGTATGAACACATTAGCCCGGTTCTGTCAACACTGCACTGGCTCCCTATTAAACATCGCATACATTTTAAAATCTTGCTTATTACTTACAAAGCACTAAATGGTTTAGCTCCCCAGTACTTAAGCGAGCTCTTAACACATTATACTCCATCACGTCTACTGCGGTCTCTAAAACTCTGACCTGCTGATAATACCTAGAATATCTAAATCAACTGCAGGCGGTCGATCCTTTTCCTATTTAGCACCTAAACTCTGGAACAGTCTTCCTAGCATTGTTCGGGAAGCAGACACACTCTGTCAGTTTAAATCTAGACTTAAAACACATCTCTTTTCTATGGCATACACATAAAACACTTTTTCAATTAAATGATTATTAGGCTGCATTATCTAGGTCAGCCGGAACCGTGAACACTTCCCATAACACCTGATGTACTCGTTACATCATCAGAAGAATGGCATCTACGCTAATGTTAGTGTCTCTGTTTATCCCGAGGTCTACTGCAGTCAGCCTGATTTCATCCTGTCGCCTCTGGCTTGGCTTGCTCAGTTGGGGACACTAAAATTTTGGTCTAAATTTTCAACTAAATATCCAAATAAAATGAATTACTAAACTAATTAATTATATCAACTATATCGCTGATCTGCCCGCATTATCACTATATGATAAATTGAAATGAGCTGATGACATCACCGTTTTCTCAAAAGCAAACGTATAGCCTAATAAAATTCTGTTGCATTATTTTCCTGTTTAACACTAAAGCTGCTTTGAAACAATCGTCATTGTAAAAGCACTAAATAAATGACGTTGACTTGACTTGACTATGTGTGCCCGTTGGAGACATCCTCAAAGTGTGTTAACATAATCTTACATTTATCACCGTATCAAGTGCCTAAACTTACAATCAACAGCATCAATTCCTAGAAGCAAGTGCAAATGAGTTCTGGAGGTAAAACATGCATTTTCTCCATAGGGAAACTGACTATCAAAGGGCTCCTATATTATACTCATTTGTACACTATGTAAAAAGTGTCTCTGATGTGTGTGTGAGAAGTTTCAAAATATCCCACAGATCATTTTTTATAGCATCACTTTTTGAGGGAGAGCAAAAACGCACCGTTTGTGTGTACCTCATGTTTAACAGCAGAATCCGTGGTGAAAAACTACATTACCCATAATGCTGTGCAGAAAATTCCACCAATCAGAGAGTCATAAACAAACAAGGAACAGACGTCTCTCAGGGTTTATTAAAAATACTATAATTTGTGTTTGTAAGATGAAAGTCCTATGGGTTTGGACTGCTGTGTTTGGGTGAGCTGTCGCTTTAAAGACTCGGAGGAACTCTTTCCTACAGACGGAGGAGGGACTGCTGGAAGAAACATCTCTTCAAGATAATCACCATCACATCATACAGATTTAAAGAGTGAAAATTAAAAACCTTTAAACTCTAATGTATCAACTAAATCTGAATTTATCCAATATTCAGAAGTATGTTCTGGAATTGTATGCAAATGAGTGCATATTTAATTAGATAATGCATCATTTGCATATTTAAACAAAATATTCCAGAAAACTTCAGTAATACAAAACACTTCTGCAATTTTAATGTAACCAATCAGGTGGGGAAGTGTTTATCCTATTAACCTGAAGTGAAAATATGACTTTCTGTGACTTTTTATATAATAATTTTGGCTTTTTATGTCATAATTTCAATGAAGTACATCATAATTTCTTCTTTCTGTCATAATTTTGTGTCATAATTCCGACTTTCTGTCTCATAATTGACCTTTTATATAATAATTTGGGCTTTTAATTTCATAATTATAATTTATTACATCATCATTTCGTCTTTCTGTCTCATAATTGACTTTTTATATAATAATGTTGGCTTTTTATGTCATAATTTCTATTTAGTACATCATAATTTCAACTTTTTGTCATAATTTAGTGTCATAATTTTGACATTCTGTCTCATAATTCACTTTTTATTTAATAATTTTGGCTTTTTATGTCATAATTTCAATTAAGTACATCATAATTTCGACTTTTTGTCATAATTTTGTGTCGTAATTCCGACTTTCTGTCTCATAATTGACTTTTTAAATAATCATTTTTGCTTTTTATGTCATAATTATAATTTAGTACATCATCATTTCGACTTTCTGTCTCATAATTGACTTTTTATATAATAATTTTGGCTTTTTTATCATAATTACGACTTTCAGTCATAATTTCGTCTTTCTGTCTCATAATTGACTTTTTATATAATTTTGGCTTTTTATGTCATTATTTCAATTTAGTATATCATCATTTCGACTTTCTGTCTCATATTTCGACTTTTTATATAATAATTTTGGCTTTTTAAGTAACAATTTTGACAGTACGTCATAACTTAATATGGCCGTTATGCCATAATATTGATTAACAAAAGCATGTTTTTCTCCTCCGTGGCTCCTGACCCTTCCATACTTCACTGTGTAGATGAACATAAGAGCATAACGGCCTCACCGGAGCAGTGGAGATGAGCAGCCGTTTCCGGTGACACACGTAGATGAGCGCGGCGGCGATCAGCGCGAGACTCCCACCGGTCACCGCGGCGCCCGTTACCGGAGCCCACGTCCCGTCCCGGTGCTCCGACAGCTCAATCTGCACATTCTTCGAGCACGAGTCCGATGAGGCGTTAAAGCGCATTTCAAACACACCGTTAACGGCCGCACGGACACAACAACTTCTACAACTATTCTGTTACTTTTGAATGGCAGAGCTTGTGGCCAATCGGAGCGCTGCATTGCCTGAGGAATGTTGTTTATTAAGCCAATCAGAGACGCGAGGAGGCGGAGCATCACCGCAGCTTCCAAAGTTTGGGAAAAGTCGTGTGTGCTGGACGGAAATGGAAAAACTGCGCTTTCCATCCAGTCATGAGATGTTTACATACACATACTCAGTTATGTACTGCTAAATTAGCTGGACACTGGTGATGATATGAAACCAGTGCGTGTATTTATTGAGATTATTCGCGTTTGATGTATCGGTTTGGGATTAAACGCAAGCCGTTTGGAGATGGACGGACGGATCGACGGATGGTTTGTGATCATGAGCGCGATGCTGTTTATCGCGCGAGCTGAAGATGCTGCGCGTGCTCGTGCGCGCGCACACAACAGATCAACAGCGGCTCGATCAGACCATCATCACGAGAAGATGAACGATTTGGAGAAGTTCCAGCGCAAAAAAGGTTTAATTTTCATTTATTTTTGTTTGTAAAAATCTCAAATGAAAAATGTGTTATTTGTTTCAGAAAGTTAGTTTTATTGTCTTTCAGAGATGAGGCGAAGTATCACCGATGACATCATCTCGAGCCACGCCCTGTTTGGTCAGTGGGCGGGTCAGAGAACCACGAGAAATACGTCACATCGGGTAAAATGACACCTGTCAATCATCCATACCACTCTATTAAAAAAAATGGGAGCACATCAGTGCTACATCACAAACAAGTGACTTTAATGCTGTGTTTTTGTGTTCCTGTTTATTCTTGACATTCAGAGCCCGGCGAAGACTTCGGAGTTCGGAGTCTCGTTCCTCAAGTGCGCTCAGGTGCGTTTCTCCTCGTGTTCACTGCTGTGTGTGTGTGTGTGTGTGTGTGTGTGTGTATGTAATATTGCCGGTCGTGTGTCACAGGTGGACTCAGGAAGTGGGAGTGCGCAGGTGCGAGTGACGCTGCTGGTCAGTAACCCCGAGGAGGGTCACGACCTCTCGCAGCTCTGCATCCGTGACTCCGTGTCTGATGTGACGCTGCTCCAGACCAACGGGAGCGTTCAGGAGAGAGGATTCCAGACCTTCAGCACAGACACACTGCCCGGTACTCACACACACACACACACACACACACACACACACACACACACACACACACACACACACACACACACACACTCACTCAGTCTCTATAACACATACTCACACTGTTCTCTGTGTGTGTGTGTGTGTGTGTGTGTGTGTGTGTGTGTGTGTAGCTGGCTCTCAGTATGTGGTTCTGTACAGGATGAGCGTGAAAGGGAACAGAAAGCAGGTTTTGACATTACCAGCGTTTCTGACCTTCTCCAATGCCACTCAGGTATCGACCCCTGTATCTGCTGTATCAGAGTTCATTCAGCTGCTTGTACATCTCGTTCATCATCACATGTTGGAGATCACCAATGGGAAGGGCATCCGTACCGGCCCTCAGGTCTGGCGTGACTGACAGGACTGCGTGTCCAATGACAGGTAAAGGACCGGCCCTCGCCGAAGTGCATAAAGCACCAGCACACGCTACCCTTCCTCAGTGAGCATATGCACGTCTCCAGACCTCTGGAATATCTACTCTCAGCTCATGGTTTCATCGATGTCTCTCTTTAAACCTCTAAACCCAAAGCAACTACCCCCGCGTGCCTGCCTCATCACCACTAGGGATTCCCATCCCTTCTGTGTGTTGTCTATGGGCCTATGAGGCTATGGATTTCCCAGAGAATAGTAGCCATTGGCTTGTGCTCCCAAGAACGCTGGCCGCTACAGAGTGCAGATTTAGGTTTGTTTGACTCTAATGGGTAAAAAAAAGCGATGGAAGTGCGCACACGGGGTCTTTGAGCTGGCCTGACCAAAGCGACCCGACTCTTTCGAGGATGTCTTATCTGTCGAACCCCCTTGTATGGATGAGCCACCCGGCTCCGGGGACGAGGATGCCATCCTGTCACATTCACACACACACACACACACACTCTCACACACACACACTCACACCACACTGGCCGGTCCTACAAAGTGCCTCTGACCGAGGCGGGCATAAACACATGAAGCATTGCTGGGGAGAACCGCTCGACCTCAAACATGGTCTGGCGTTGAGGTTATGGCCTCCTGTTATTTCCCTATTCCGAAGAAGGACAGTTCTCTTCATCCCACACACACACACACACACTCACACACACACACACTCACTCACTCACTCACACACTATAGGAAACACAAACACAAAATACC
>CM040932.1:47958207-47965707 GCA_023029165.1 Gobiocypris rarus
ACATTCAGAAGCAGAGTCTGGACTGCCGTTACTGCAGAAATACTGGAATTGTGTCTTTTCTCTGACTCCGTTCTCATATGAACATCCCACTTTTCACCATCCAATGATGGATCGCTTCATCTCGCTTCACTCGGGAACAGGTCACATGACAGAAGGATGGTGTGACATGACCCTGTTTCTTCACTCCTAGAGAAGCAGCGTGAATGAAGAGGCAGGGCCGTACGAGGGAATGTGTGACATCACTGCGTCAGCCAATAAGGAGGCAGCGTTTGAGGATAAATTCGTGGACATCTTATTGCTGGAAGATCCACAAAACATGATGCAGGCCCTTGACAGGTAAAATTCAAGAATAACGCTTAATATTGAACAATATCAGTTTGACTGCACAGACACAGTCAGGCGAGAGCGAAGCTTGAACTCATCGGAGCTGAACTGAAGATATTTGTGATAAAACATGAGCAATATCTGTCTTTCCATTGCATTGATACACAACCACCACTTTGACGCTTCAAAAAGTTCATAGAGATCATAAAACGAATCCATATGAGAGTCGTCCGAATGTTCTGGAGAGACTCGATCGCTTCATTTGATGACTATAGGCTTTCATTCACAAGCAAGCGTTCCTCAGCGAACATAAACTCAAGCGTGCTGCGTAACTCAAACTCACTGTTCTCACATCAAGCGAACATGCTTGAGCTTCTGTTTACCACGGCTGACGTGTGTGTGTTGATGAATGCTTACATGTGAATGAAAGCCTGATTTAATCCGGTCATCAAATGAAGCTCTTTATGACCTTTTGGAAGCGGGCGGGGCAGTGTTCATTACAGGGCTGTCTATGGAGGGGTCAGAGCGCTCAGATGAAGGGCTTACGGGTTTGTGACGAGTAGTTAATGACAGAATGTTTGAATGACACCTGACCTATTCGATGAGGTTTGGTGTGTGTGTGTGCTGCAGTAATGATTGTGTCTCTCAGTGTGAACGTGTCGACGCTGTCGCACGCTGCGGTGGGGCTGGAGCGCGTGCGGGTGCAGATGTTTAAAGGGCTGGTGTCGGTGCTGCTGGCTGGCGTCGGTGCAGAGAGACGTGTTCTCGGGGTTGTGCACGGGCAGATCGTGGGCATGGAAGGGAAAGTCCAGGAGGAGCACGTGGCTCGCATGGCGGCGCTCGCCGCTCAGTGTAACCTGGAGACGCAGCAGCAGATGGACTCACAGCAGCGCAAACACACGAGGGAAGCGGCACACGCAGAACGGCTGCTTCAACACACCCCGCAGCAACAGGTGATGTGTGTGTTTGAGCGGATCACATTCTTACATCAACACACATTCACTGGAGAACAACAATCACTGAAGATATTAAGACTCGATTAAAGGAAGAAAAACAAGAACAAATGGGGTCAGAAAATACAATTGTTCACACAAAAATGATCATTGCATCATCAGGGAATGCCTCAAAATGCAGAGAAGCCAATGTCGCTTGAGCTGCCATCTGCATGTTCACCGATCAGTGTTTACATCTGTTCATCATATAAAGCCATCGAGTCTCTTCAGAAGATTTTGATTAAACCGCTGGATTCATATGGATTTATTTCTCTTTATGAATGTTTTGAAGCATCAGTGTTTCACACAGAAATCTCACAGATCTCATTCAAATATCTAATGATGGTGGGAAATTTCCCTTTTGGGTGAACTATCGCTTTCTGACTCAATTAGCAGATATTTGTTCTTGTTTTTAGATAAAACGCACTTCATTTTGATAATTTTATCATAAAAAGACTTAGGGTCTTATTTAAACAGGTCTGAGCTTTAACAGTAGCTCTTAGGCCGTGTCCGAATCCACTTTTGCTAGTTTCACGATGGGAAAAATGGTCGGTACTCATGGTCCAAAAGGGTCGTCCCTCGTCTCTTAATGAGTCAGGAACATGCAATAAACCAATCAGAGTCTCATCTCCCTTTCCCTTCAAAAGCCAGTTGTGCTCGCACCATGAGCGGATTCACTATCTACATGAGGAGAGACTGAACACTTCTCCAGAGAGAGAGTGTGTGTGTGTGTGTGCACTGCCTATAGGCTCATATTACTAACAAACTCTTTAAATGACACATAAATACTGCACTATTGACTTTAGAGCAGGTGTGTGTTGGTCAATGGTCAGGAGTTTTCAGTTCCTCACAATAGCAACGCTCCAGCAATGCTCCTGAACACACCTGGTGTTCACACACACACACCTGGTGTTCACACACACACACACCTGGTGTTCAGACCAGACGCCCATGGGTGAACAGATGCGCCAGTGCGTTTGATATTTAAACAGTGAGGAGCTGGACGTGAACATGAGAACTGCGTCCGGCTGACTCTAGCAGAACACACACTCGCGTCGCGCCCGATGCCACATTGTGTTGTGCATGGCGTCACATTGCGGCGGGTGTGTGAAGTTGCTCCAGTAAATGTATCTTGATTTAAGAATGTTAATGTTTAGACTCGTTGAGGACGTGTGGTGTGGTTTGGTGCGGTGTCTCCTCAGGGCGTGGCGGATGTGCGCGCTCTGCTGGAGGAGCTCCATGAGCAGGAGCAGAAGCGTCTGCAGGAGCGTCTGCGGGTCAGGCATGAGCACGCGTCTGCGCAGGCACAGAGGCAGCAGGCGCTGCGCCGCCGGTTTGAGCTGCACAAGATCTTGGGTGAGGAGCTGGAGGAGGCCGCCAGGACGGGAGAGCTGGAGAAACCCACCGCCAACACACTCCTGCTGCAGTATTACAGCTGTCAGGTGACCTGATCATCTCTGAAGCCCTACAGTACCAACACATCACCTGATATATAATGTGTGCTGTGGCTCCGCCCCCTAGGGTGTTCTGGAGGAGGGGCTTGATGTCCTTCTGGCCAATCAGAGAGCCCTGCTGGCCGACCGACACGCGCAGCGCCGCTTCCTGGCGCAGAGTTTACAGAGTCTTCAGGCCGTGACGAGTGAGGCCTTCAGCAGCAGCGCCGGACGCATCAGAGACGGGTCACACACACACTCCCACACACACACTTACATCGCTCGTGTGTTTATTCTTCCCTATAGCTGACATCTGTTGTGTGTTTGTGTGTGTAGAGAGTGTTCTGATGTTCAGCTGGAGATCCTGCGCGTCAAACAGAGTTTAGAAGAAACTGTGTGCCGCGAGCGCAGCGCCATCCGCTGTGACATCATCAAGAGGAGACGGCAGCTTCTGTCAGAGAAGGTGTGTGTGTGTGTCTCACCTGTACAGCTGTGTAGAGATAGGGCTCGTACGCTGGAGATGGAGAGGACAACAGGAAGACAGCAGATGCGAGCCAGGAGAAATGCAGCCATGGCTGCCACCGCTACCACCACCACCATCGCCTGCAGTAGAGCTTGTGGGTCCAGGACAGGACCGTTCAGCCATCATCGATCTCACCGTTAAAGGCGTGGACGTCATCATCGGATTTCAATGGACAACCGAAGAAGTGTCTCACCTGTGTGTGTGTGTGTGTGCAGGTGTGTGAGCACTGGCGTCAGCTGCAGGCCGTCTGTGGTTCCTCTGATGTCACAGTGGATCAGTACCTGCAGAAATGGGCCGAACTGCTGATGTTCCAGAACAATGAACTGTCAGAACTCATCAATCACCTGGACGAGGAGACCGCAGCCAGAACACGCAAGGTACTGAGCAAACACCTCACACGCCATACACACTGAAACAATCCTGTTCCCCTAGACTGAATATTGTCCCCAAGTGGCTAGATATTTTGTTCAGTGTAACCGAGTTATGGCTGTTTTTCTCTGCCTTTGAGAAAATGCCAGTCCAGATGTGCTGATCTGAAAGCTCTCCGGTTATGACGTGAACACCGGAGAGGTTTCCTCCCCTTCCTCTGCTCTGCCCTCCCAAAGCATTCAGAGAACATGTATTCAGTTTATGTCAGCACAGGCTTTACAAACAGACTTTATGATATGGATTCAACAGCACCGCAGTGAGTAGTGAGTAACAGTGTTCATTAATGCCTGATCTGTGATCAGTGATTTCTGATGTGTAGCTAATCATTCAAGTTCACTCAGACTTTCTTTCTAGATCGTCGATCGCCGTCTTGATGCCCTAAGTGTCATGCATCAGTGAATCAAGCCAGTGACTAAAACGATCGTTTCTGTTAGTAGCATGAAACAAATCCCTAATTAAGTGCTTCAACTACAGAGAGCGATCAGAACTCTCAGATACAAATAAGCTCGCGCTAACAGCACAGCGCTATTTTAATAACTCGATACAATGAAACTTCCTCCAGCTCTCCGTGATTCACGAGTGCCCAGCAGTCAGCCTCTCTCTCTCTCATGCAGTCAGTGCAGTGCCTCGCTAAACCACGCCCCCTCCGCAACCTAATATAATCTGTCAGCCAATCACAACAGTGGGCGTATTCACTGAAGTCTCACAGCAGACACGCCCCTTGACACAGGGCATTCAGCCAGAGGGGTAATAACAGGATAGAAAAAATGCCTTTTATTTCAAAATTATGATTTTTTAATGTAAAAATCATACTAACAATATAAGTAAACCTCAGGAAACATTATAAAATAATGCCATGCCATGGGACTCAATCTGAAGTGTCAGTCTTAGAGTTGATTTAGGACACTTTGCTGTGCCACAAACAGGGTTTTGGAGGATGTCATAGGCATGAACCAATCACTGAATAGATTCAGTGTTATTATTTCAGAATATTCTCAGATAAAGTCACATTGAAAGTACACACGAATGTACATTCAACACACATTTGACAATAAATAATTTTCAAGACAATACATCATAATATGCACATTTGAAATGAAAGATAAACACATTTTCCACCATGTCTTAATTAACATTTTTAAGCTGGTGTGCTGTTAACTGACCTGCCTGTATACAGTCTGGATTGTTTTATATAATCAGCCGCCATGGATTCCAAAAGAAATCCGAACTGGCGGGAGGAAGAAGCGATCGCTACTGCTGGCTGAATTAGTCCAACAGCAGAATGTTATAAAAGGAAAGTTCAGCCCGACATTAACCAGCCCTGTCCAAACGATCCCGTTTGATGAACTGCTCGTCGTCAAACATTTCAAAAACATTCTCCCTCTCACACACATCTCTGTCTTCTCTGTGCAATCACAAGCCCTGCTGGCCACTCCTAACCACTGGAGAGACCTCTCGAGCTGTCTTCCATCACTGGGAGAGTACGGGTGATTCTTAGCTTTAAGAAATTTGATAACGTGCTTTTATACTTAAGTTTGAAAGTAGGAGTAAATTTCATGAGTTCTCAGCACTTGAGACTAAAAGGGCACTTTGAGAAGCTTGATAAATACGGGCCCTGCTCCAGCTGACTGGGGATTGTGGGAAAGGCTCAGTCCCTGTGTTGTGTGCAGGTGAGTGTGTGTTTGCTGCAGGCGTCTCTGGCCGAGCTGAGGGTGGCGTTCGGGTGGCTGCCGCAGACGCAGGCGGTTCAGGAGAGTCTGCAGCGGAGGGGTCAGGCGGCGGCCCGTGAGCTGCGGTCCGCTCAGAGCCGTGCCCGGCAGGAGCAGCAGCAGGAGCTGCGGGAGCAGAGCCGCATCAGACACGCCTTCACACAATACTGCAGGTGAGGAACACGGGACGGAGCCACTCATCAAACTCTACTGCTGCTGTTCTAGTCTAATCAGTGTGTGTGTGTGTGTGTGTCAGCGCTCTGTGTGCGTGTCAGCGCTCTCTCTCGCATGAGCAGCGTCTGCGTCTGCAGCTGGAGTGTGTGAAGGCCGCGTGTCGTCTGGATCGATGTCTCGTGCTGCATCACGCCCTCTGTGAGCTTGAACGACTCGGCTCAGACGCCAGTGACCCCGCCGTGACCCCGGCACGCTCAGAGACAGAGGTGAGCGGCGTACGACACGGTGCCGAGCAGAGGCGCTCATTCTTCTTCTCCAGTAAATCTGTCTTGATTTAAGAATGTTGAGATATTTGTGCTGGAAAACAGGACAGAAACACTGAGGAAGAACTTCTGTTTTGTGTGTGTGTTGGTGTGTGTGTGTGTGTGTGTGTGTGTGTGTGTGTGTGTGTGTGTGTGTGTGTGTGCTGCAGAGGTCATCAGAGGTCACAGAGCTGCGGTGTTTCCTGCAGGAGAGACTGCGACCGCAGCGCAGCGACACACAGAACCACACGCCTCAGGTGAGAGAGACGAGCACCGGTGTCACATGATCACTCGACAGCCATAACAGCTGCTGATCCGTGTGTGTGTGTGTGTGGGGCAGGAGGCGAGTGTGTTTCAGGAAGAGCAGCTGCGTGTGTGTCAGGAGTGTGTGGCCGTGTTCGTGGCGTCGCTGCAGTGGGAACAAGCGGAGAAGAAAACCAAAGTGACAGAGACACACACAGCCCTGCTGAAACTACAGACACTGCTCACTGCAGAGATGCACACCTGTGACATCACACACGCCATCCACACACACCGCCTGGTGAGATTCACACACCATCCACACACACA
Source organism: Gobiocypris rarus (assembly GCA_023029165.1). Classification (NCBI taxonomy): domain Eukaryota; kingdom Metazoa; phylum Chordata; class Actinopteri; order Cypriniformes; family Gobionidae; genus Gobiocypris; species Gobiocypris rarus. The sequence continues at coordinate 47,964,664 of CM040932.1, forward strand.
CACCGCCTGGTGAGATTCACACACCACACACACACACAGCCTGGTGAGATTCACACGCCATCCACACACACCGCCTGGTGAGATTCACACACCATCCACACACACCGCCTGGTGAGATTCACACACCATCCACACACACACACCGCCTGGTGAGATTCACACACCACACACACCGCCTGGTGAGATTCACACACCATCCACACACACACACCGCCTGGTGAGATTCACACACCATCCACACACACACCGCCTGGTGAGATTCACACACCATCCACAAGTCAAGTCAGGTGCCTTCAGTTATACAGCGCCTTCTACAGTACAGATGATTCACAGTGAGAGCAGGACATTAACAGAAGAGAGATCGTTTTAGCTCTAGAAGAAAGTTACTGTCCAGCTAAAGTAAGTTTATGATTGATTCATTTCCGTTGTAAATAATCATTAGTTATTTACTTTGGGGCCGCTTACACGACACTAGGGATGTCACATGTACCGGTACTTCGGTACCAAGTCGGAACTGAAATTTCTAGCGGCATTTCTGTGCGTAGATACCGACTCCTCGCTGTCTTTGATGTAGGCCTAGTCTCTGCCGTGACTTTACCGTCATATCATGATCACAGACACTCAAAGGTCTTCACGGAAACCCGTCAAAATAAAAGTTCTGTTTCAAAAATGGAAATTGACAGAATATATTAGATATTATAACTACTAATAATAATTATGCCTAGATGGTTGATTATTTTTCACGTGATCTTTTTTTTATAAAAACAATGTTTACAGAGTACCGTACATTTTTATGGTATTGGTACCGACTACTGGAGTTTTGGTACTGCGACATCACTACACGGCACCATTTTCAACTAAAATAGAAAACTCTGCAAACCCCGGTTTTGAAATACTTATGGTCACACTTCCTGGTTCTAGTAAGAACTCGAGCTGCTGCGTTTTGGACCAGCTGGAGTTTGTTTATTAAGCGAGCAGGGCAACCACCCAGTAGAGCATTACAATAAGCTAGCCTTGAGCTTAAAAGATTCTCAGATTTTGTAC
>CM040932.1:47970707-47998207 GCA_023029165.1 Gobiocypris rarus
TCTCCTGCTGCCTACAGTACCTGAAGGAGAACTGCTGTCACTCATGGACGCACTAGGACCCGGAGCAGGGTAACACACGCACACACACACACACACACACATATACAGTACACACATTAAATAAGCAGGTGTATGTGTACATGGCGCGTCTGATTTCGTCTCATGTCTGATGAAGTTTGCATCACTGGATCACTGTTTCCCTGTGGAGCTGCTCTGAACAGCTGTGCTAGTAAAGCGCCTGTGTCTGTAGGGCAGGGTCGGAGTGCTGCGCCTCTCTGGCAGACGGACTGAGACTCGACATGCTGAGCAGAAATCTGTCTCACTCTCCTCAACACAGAGACAGAGAGAGAGACAGGTCAGTCAGAAACACACAGGAGACATTAAAGGCCCTTTCACACCGGACACTTGGCGGAAAAGCGAATACTCTGCATGCGAATAGTTCGCATTAAGACCATTCACATCTGCCACGACTGGAATTTGCGACGTCTGTGACGTTTCAGAGCTCCAACTTTCCAAAACATTCGAGAAAACATTCGAGAAAACATGGACACGTCATCATCCAGTGAAGACGAGGTTTCATGTTCTTTAAAAGACTGAAAATAAGGTTTTGGGTTAAAGCAAGAGAGAGTCTGAAGGGGAGCATGCTCATCTTGTACAGGAGCTACTTTATCAAGCCGCTTCCGCACTTACTTTCGCATGTCCGTGGGACAATTTGAGGAGCTCAAAGCCACACACTTCAGGGAACCAGGCGATCCGGAGCTGCTGTGTTTCCAGCTGAGTCACAATTAAAACATGCCACAGTCGTACTGACAGAAACACTTTCCCTTTCCATAGTCGTGGACACAAGCTTTAGAAAACAACAGCAAGTTATTATACAGCGAGAATACCTTAGCCATGAAGGTTATGTTATCGCTGTCTGTAGCCTACAGTGGGCAAACACAGCTGGAGCTGCACATCTGTAATCTCCTGAGAAATGCCACACCTGGCAACGGTTAATGTTGACTGAATAGTGACTAGTGACATCCGCTGGGCATTTCGTCACCTTTGTTTCCTTGTATGTGATTGGTTGAAGCCTTTTCAGTCGTCGCTAGAGAAAAAAAATTTGACATCAAAGTGAAGAAAATAAATGTTGTTTTTTCGCGGCAGCACATTCACATTCGGTGTGGAAGCACTCATTAAACTAACAGCTGATTTCAAAAAATAAAACCATCGCATGATTTATTTGCGTGTCAAAATCGTGTCCAGTGTGGAAGGACCTTTAGACATGAAACTGTTAGTGTTTACTGTGTCAGACACTGAACTACAACCCCTGCTTTATAACCTCTGAACTGGGTGTGTTTGTGTCCTTCAGGTCGCTAAAGAAGCGTCAGAAGCTCCTTGACAAGCTTTTGTCTGGAGCCGGAGGTTCTGACGACACTCGTGAGACTCCGAGGAGACGGCAGCGCATCCGAGATCTTCCTGTGCCGGATCCTTCCTGCCTGCAGCCGATGGAGACGGAGGGGGTGTGTCCTGTGGGCGTGGCTCAGGACAGTCTCGTCTCTATGAGGAACGACGAGGGGGCGTGGCCTGTGGGCGTGGCTCAGGACAGTCTCGTCTCTATGAGGAACGACGAGGGGGCGTGGCCTGTGGGTGTGGCTCAGGACAGTCTCGTCTCTATGAGGAACGACGAGGGGGCGTGGCCTGTGGGTGTGGCTCAGGACAGTCTCGTCTCTATGAGGAACGCCGAGGGGGCGTGGCCTGTGGGTGTGGCTCAGACAGTCTCTGCCTCTATGAAGAACGCAGCGAGGGGCGTGGCCTGTGGGCGTGGCTCAGGACAGTCTCGTCTCTATGAAGAACGCAGCGAGGGGGCGTGGCCTGTGGGCGTGGCTCAGGACAGTCTCTATATGAAGAACGACGAGGGGGCGTGGCCTGTGGGTGTGGCTCAGGACAGTCTCGTCTCTATGAAGAACGACGAGGGGGCGTGGCCTGTGGGCGTGGCTCAGGACAGTCTCGTCTCTATGAAGAACGACGAGGGGGCGTGGCCTGTGGGCGTGGCTCAGGACAGTCTCTATATGAAGAACGACGAGGGGGCGTGGCCTGTGGGTGTGGCTCAGGACAGTCTCGTCTCTATGAGGAACGACGAGGGGGCGTGGCCTGTGGGTGTGGCTCAGGACAGTCTCGTCTCTATGAGGAACGACGAGGGGGCGTGGCCTGTGGGTGTGGCTCAGGACAGTCTCGTCTCTATGAGGAACGGCGAGGGGGCGTGTCCTGTGGGCGTGGCTCAGGACAGTCTCGTCTCTATGAGGAATGACGAGCGTGGCCTGTGGCGTGGCTCAGGACAGTCTCGTCTCTATGAGGAACGGCGAGGGGGCGTGTCCTGTGGGCGTGGCTCATGACAGTCTCATCTCCTCAGAGCGCCTGTTTGTTTTCCGCTGTGTTCCACCTACAGCGCAGCAGCAAACACAAGCCACTCGCTCACGCAAGAAGAAACGCAATTTCCTGAACTTTAAGAAAGCCAGTGTGGCTCCTCAACAACACACGTGACGACTACACCGCAAAGCATTATGGGAACATAATTGTGATGGGTCATACTGTTCTTTTATCATGGGTGGCTCACCAGCGTACTGATGTTTGCGTCTGCTGAGAGCTGATTGGTTGTTTCCGGTTTGCGTCCAATCAGGTCAGATGATCGTCTGCTGCGACAAAAGTACAAATCCTTTGACCTGCAGCTTCATATTTACACTCATTTGTGTTGAAGAGAAATTTGAATCAACTTAAAGTCTAAATCTGTATTTTCTTTCTGACTGGGATTCGTCTGTGGTCTGGCTCTCTGTGTCCGTGTGTTTAATATCAACTCAGACTACAGAAAGTCTCTGGAAAGAAATCATTTATTTACAAGGTTTCAGAAATATAATCTGTACGCGTGCGAGTCTTCATAAATCGGTATGTTGCACGTCATGCGGAGGAGAATGGCAGTTAAACACACAGGTATCGAGCAGCGCTCAGGAGCCCGTCGGCGCGGTGGGACCGTGTTCTTCTGTCCATCCTGCTGTGGTGAAGTGACCGGCTGGACCCCGCTTCATCCTGACAGACAGACAGACACACACACTGATGTCCACTGGTGATGCAGATATTTTTATGAAACACCAAAACGAGTGCATCACGAGTGTCCTAAACTAAATCATCTTAAACTCATCGGAGAGAGAAATGAAGGGAAGGTTTGACGTACTTTTCTCTGTTGAAGACCATGAAATCTTCCGTCAGCGTGTCTAAACTCGTCTGCATGTGCGTCGGCTGAGAGAGGACACATGTCATACATCACCACACTGATTATGCTCATGGTGTATAAATAATAATTCGATTAGATTCAAGGCAATGTCATATTGAAGCCGTAGTTCACCCTCATGTCCCTCCGACCCCGTCTGAAGCTCTTTCTCCTACAGGATCTTTACCATGGCTTCCACTCAACTGACATTCTCATTATAGTTTAAAGGGGTCATGAACTGGCTTTTTATTTATTTTTTTATACTGTTGTCTGAGGTCAACTTATGACGTTTTTAAGTTCAGAAACATCATAATGAATAATAGGCTATTTTCTGCCCTGGTTTTGAGGCTCTCTCCTGAACGCTGGGTTTTTATGGGCGGGGCCGCATTGAAGACTTAGGAGTAAACGCCCACAGCTATGATTGGATAACAGTTTTGCATATTTAATGAGCTTCGGCTCTCCTGTCAGTGCACATGAGGAATTGTTTTGAAAACTTCCAATGTGGAAAAATGGCAACTGGAATGATTCTCCCATACGTGTTCGTCCCAGAGTCTGATCCCGAATCGCAGGACAATGAAGCAACAACACCTCAAATACAAAGGATACTCACCGTTGGTCATGTTCAGTTAGACACGTGCACATAATCAATAGATGTCAAACGATCTGTATCAGTGCCATACTGTCACATATAAACACATGTTTGACTCACATGAGTGTGTTGCCCCATTCCTGTCGGATCAGCACACAGCACCGCTTCTACTCTCATCCTGTCTGCAAACCCAGTCTCTGGTTTACCAGCGGCTCGCGGTGACATGAAGCGAACACACGGCGGGCGTGAGCTGGATCTTCATCTCAAAGAAAGCTCATCCATGCATTGCTAATACTGGAATCTGAAGGAAGCTCATGGCAGGTTTATTGCTTGGAAGTTCGATCCGCTTTAGCTCTATGTAGGCCTGATATTTCTCTATAAGATGTCAGGCGTGAGCCGGTGGGCGGGGCTACAGAATCAGGTGTGAGCCGGTGGGCTACAGAATCAGGTGTGAGCCGTGGGCGGGCTACAGAATCAGGCGTGAGCGTGGGCGGCTACATAATCAGGTGTGAGCCGGTGGGCGGGGCTACATAATCAGGTGTGAGCTGGTGGGCGGGGCTACAGAATCAGGTGTGAGCCGGTGGGCGGGGCTACAGAATCAGGTGTGAGCCGGTGGGTGGGGCTACAGAATCAGGTGTGAGCCGGTGGGCGGGGCTACAGAATCAGGTGTGAGCCGGTGGGAGGGCTACAGAATCAGGTGTGAGCTGGTGGGCGGGGGCTACGGAATCAGGCGTGAGCCGTGGGCAGGGCTACAGAATCAGGCGTGAGCCGTGGGCAGGGCTACAGAATCAGGCGTGAGCTGTGGGTGGGGCTACAGAATCAGGCATGAGCCGTGGCGGGGCTACAGAATCAGGTGTGAGCTAGTGGGCGGGGCTACAGAATCAGGCGTGAGCCGTGGGTGGGGCTACAGAATCAGGTGTGAGCCGGTGGGCGGGGCTACAGAATCAGGTGTGAGCCGGTGGGCGGGGCTACAGAATCAGGTGTGAGCCGGTGGGCGGGGCTACAGAATCAGGTGTGAGCTGGTGGGCGGGGCTACGGAATCAGGCGTGAGCTGTGGGCGGGGCTACAGAATCAGGCGTGAGCCGTGGGCGGGGCTACAGAATCAGGCGTGAGCCGTGGGTGGGGCTACAGAATCAGGCATGAGCCGGTGGGCGGGGCTACAGAATCAGGTGTGAGCTGGTGGGCGGGGCTACAGAATCAGGCGTGAGCCGTGGGTGGGGCTACAGAATCAGGTGTGAGCCGGTGGCGGGGCTACAGAATCAGGTGTGAGCTGGTGGGCGGGGCTACGGAATCAGGCGTGAGCCGTGGGCAGGGCTACAGAATCAGGCGTGAGCTGTGGGGGCTACAGAATCAGGTGTGAGCCGTGGGCGGGGCTACAAAATCAGGTGTGAGCTGGTGGGTGGGGCTACAGAATCAGGTGTGAGCCGTGGGCGGGGCTACAGAATCAGGCGTGAGCCGTGGGTGGGGCTACAGAATCAGGTGTGAGACGTGGGCGGGGCTACAGAGTCAGGTGTCCGTCTTGAGGCGGCGTTTCCCTGAACTATATCAAAGGCTCAAGGGAAAGTAATTTCTCAATTCATGACCCCTTTAAATACTGATTTATGAACTTGAAGAGTATCCCTGTTTATCCCTGTGAAGCGGCTTTGAAACAATCTGTACTGTATAAAGAGCTACAGAAATAAAGCTCTGTTCACAAATCAGATATTGCTATTTCTGTCATGAATTCTCATAACACGCCAAGGAGACGAAACTAATTTTGGATGTGGGGATATAGAATGTGATCTGTGTGGTTTCCTGAGGGCGAGTGATGTGAGGAGCGCACCAGCGGCTTCGAGTGTTTGTTTCTGCTCTTGGCCAGACGTTTCTTCTTCTTGTGCAGCGGTTTGGACTCCAGGATCATCTCCTCCAGCTCGAACGTGGGGTCGCAGTTCAGACGGCCTTTCTGTGTGAGAGAGAGAGAGAATCACACAAGCTGATTCTGAGCAGACGTAATGTGACGTGTGTGTGTGTGTATATAAAGGCCTCTTACGCTGGGAACGAAACCAGGCGGGATGGATTTCTCCAGCACAGCGTCCCAGTTCACATCAGCCAGATACGGATCGCTCTGGATATCAGACAGTCGTGAAGGGCGATTCTCAGGGTCTTTAGTCAAGAGCTGCACAGACAACAGAGAAGTCACAAATTAAGTTCTGTTTGTGGGTAAATAATGATGCTCTTCCTCAGTGTTTCTGAACAATGGCTGAAGATATTAAAGGGGTAGTTCACCCAAAAAATAAAATTCTGTCATCTTTTACTCGCCCTCATGTTGTTCTAAACCTGTGTGAGTTTCTTCATTTTAAAGTGTTGGTTACTAGACAGACTAAACAATACTGTTTGATTACCAACATTACTCAAAACATCTTCTCGTGTGCCACAGAAGTCAAACAGATGTGTAACGGCAGATATCTATTAGTTAGACTTCTGCTCCCGTATATAGTGAGGAGTAGTGTTACTCACCCTGCGGATCAGGGCCACGATCCCGTCGGACCAGGCGGAGGAGAAGCTGACGTGCTGTCGGTGGATTGTGCTGATGACTTCAGCTGCAGTCGTGCTGGACCGGATCTCGTACGGCCGCTGAAACACACCAGAGATATCCTCAGGCCTCTTTTTTGTTACTTTTTTATTTTACTAAAAATATAAAGGCCCTTTAAGACCAAAAGTGAAATGAATAAGCCATGTTCACACGACGCCTCTGCAATTACTCATGATTACTTATTTGGAAAAGTAACTCAGAAGTAATGCGTTACTTGTACAACCCTAAATCAGTCCCTAAACGTCTTTTAAGTGTTGTGAAAAGGAATGGCAACATTACAAAGTGGTAAATGCTTTACTGTCCCAACTTATTTTAAATGTGTTGCAGGTCTGAATGACAGGAAAGGATGCATATTTACAAATGACATGAAGTTGACCAGACAAAACATGAAATATTTTGTGTTCATATTGACTGCAATGAAATATAAGTCAAAGTAAATTTAGAAATCACTACTTTCTTTTTTTATTTGCATTTTCCATACTGTCCCAACTTTTTTTCTGATTTGGGGTTGTAAATTACAATATGTGTTGTATTTCATTGCTGCAGACCGTCAGAGACAGTCGAAACATAGTGGAAGCTATATATCCATTTACATCACGGTCGGTCTCTGTCTCGCTCAAGCGTGCACAGCTTTTATGGTGAGCAACTGCTCCCTGTTACAGCCGTGTCTCAGGAGTTCATATTGGATTATATCGTATTGTCGTTACTTGCACTGGACACAGATCAGATACCCACTGGTTACCCAGGGCTTCATTGGAATCGATTTCTAGTAGCATTGCTGAGTGTTTCAGACTGCGTGTAGTATTGCTTATTGTCTTTAGACAACTACTGCAAACGCTCATTGGTAAACCAGAGTGATACACATTTGAGGAGGGTTGCTGTAGAGACTGTAACGCCTTATTCTTCAACGCTGCCGTTTTCTCTGCCTCTAATTATATACCCATTGGTTGACCTGGGGTTTTTCATTTACTGGTGTGGGAAGTAATGGCAGCTTTATGCTCTCTCTGCTTAGGTCCACTGAATCTAATAGATGCTCTTATTCAATGTCCAACTTGCTTAGGCATTGTCACCTCGGAGAGGCTTTAATAGACTCATGTCCTGAGTGTAGTTTAATGTCCTTGGAGGTGAGACAACATCGATTGGCTGAATTAGACCTTAAATTTCAAATTCTCCACCAGCTGGGACAGCATTGCATATGGGTAGCAAGCATTCAATCAGATGAGTTGCCTTATTATCAATGCCCCCTATAGACTGGGTAAACCCAGCCCGATCTGCCGGCGATTTGATTTCGCACTGCAGCTAAGGTTGGAAACCTGTACATATTTCTGTCCTGCTTCTGTTACAAATTTGCGGGGAGCAATCACAAACCGGCTTATCCACCTGGCACGCTTTTGGCGGATTTAACACAATGATGGATCATTGGTCTGATTGGTTGAAGGACTGTCCAATTGCGTACAGAGACATTTGAACTATGCCCGTTGATCACGCCTCTTGTGCAGTAGAAAATACAGAGCAGACTCCCCAGACCAATGTTCAATCTTAGAAGACTGAGCTGGAGATAGCCAGACAATGCCCCCTACTAATTGGCATGTAGGCACCCCCTACTAATTGGCATGTAAGCAGGGGGTTAGGCAGAATTTGGACCCACCTCCTCCTTTGCCGGGCCATTCAAACCTCTTGCGTCGCTCAGTCTCTTCCCTAATGCCAAGTTGTTCTGACTTTATAGATGTTGCTTCTTCTGCATTTCGCTCAGCTCCCTCCTCCAGACCAGATCACATGGCCCGAACGCTAGCGGTAATGACTGAGGCCCAGGAAAAGGCCCTTGATAACATGCCTCCAGTAGAGCCGTGCATTTATTGACTGGTGGTATCACCAGATGAAGCCCTTAGACAGGATCTTCGTTACGCTAGCGTAGACGCATCTTTTGTTGGCGCTTCATTCTACTATGAACGTTAACCCACCGGACAATACCGCATTAGAGTTGCTTGACGCTTCCTTGCAGGCCTTGGGTTCAGTTGCTTTCTCTAGTAAAAAAGGTACTTGGATCGCTACCACTGGTACTTGGACATGTCTCTGGTCCAGCTGCTCAAGAAGCTCTTGAGCACAGAGTTTGTGCAGTGGAGTCTCGTTCCCAGCACTTTTAAGTGCAGTGTAAATTATTATGGGCCATCCACACATCGAATGCCGTTCGTCACACAACTCAGTTCCAACACAGGCAGGGACAGTCTTACAGGCCTCAAGAAGGGAGGCATCCGCGCTTGACTACCTGTTTGTCCTGTGGTGACTCATCCTCGTCCCCTTAAGCTACTGGAAAATGTTGTGTGATTTCATTCAAAATACTTCTTTGTTCGCAAGAAAGATGGAAGTTTCAGGCCTATCCTGGACCTCAGATGCCTGAACAGGTCTCTCAAACACCTTCCTTTCTGCATGCTGCGTGTCATAGATCTCCTTCGAGCAATCGAACCCGGCATGTGGTTTACCTCTGTTGATCATAAGGATGCATATTTCCACATCCCCATTGCACCTCGTCACAAAAAATGTCTTTAGTTCATGTTCCAGGTGCACCACTTATCAGTTGTTTGTCTTAGTGCCTGTCGGAAAGCCTCAACCGTGTCAAAACAAAGGCGGCACATCTGGTGGTAGATCCCATTGTACATGCATATGGTTCGGCAGGTCAGACAGTTCCAGCTTCTATTCAACTCGGGCTGTGGCTACTTCTTGGGTAGCACTACGTGGTGTGGCCACATGGGCATCATCTTGCTCATTCACAAGATTTTACAGACTCAGTGTGGCCCCCATTCCTTTGGTCAGTCCTGCTGTATTGTCGGACAGTATTTAGGTGGGTGTAGTCCTTGTGACTTGGTTGTATTCGTATTATTACCTATTTCATATCAGTATTTATCATCTTTAAGTTGGACACAATTAACCATCACGTGCAAGAGAAGGGGAATATGATTTCCCAGAATGCTTTCATATGGAGTTCACAAACACAGAGTGTATCATGGCATGTGTTCAGTGATCTGAGCCCTGAACTCACCGACCCTCGCAGGAGCTCATACGCCGTGATGCCGAGAGACCACCAGTCCACCGCGTACGCATAACCCGGACCAGCAAACACTTCTGGTGCTGTGAGAAAACCACACACACTCGCAGCTGTTTCTCCATGCGTGTATATGTGCACTTCTGCTGCTCAGTGACCCTCAAACTCAAGCACAATAGCCGGATCAGTGTTTATGAAACACAGCAGTAATGCGGTCAGAGCAGAGCTGATTCTGCCAGTAAAACTCACCCATGTAGGGTTTGGTTCCTGCCAGAGACGAGGCTTTTTCTGAGCCCTTCAGGACTGTGGCCACATTAAAGTCAGTGATGTGGACGTGACCTACGACACACAAACAGCTGCTCCTTATGCAATAACACCAAATGGCTCATTATCTTTATTTTCTCCGAGTATCAGCATCGATGTAAACAGTGTAACTCACCATGTTCATCCAAGAGAATGTTGTCTGGCTTTATATCACTAGAGGGAACAACACACACACACACACACACACACACACGCGCACACACACACACACACACACACACAGTAGTGAGTAGTGATTTTATACATATCATGTGATAAAACATCAGTTTTTTAATGACCAGACCAGCACTCCTCAAATTCATCTAAAAGATCCCCATCTACAAACCCGATTCCAAAAAAGTTGGGACACTACACATTGAGAATAAAGAAGGAATGCAATAATTTACAAATCTCAAACTTATATTTTATCCACAATAGACTATAGATAACATCAAATGTTGAAAGTGAGACATTTTGAAATGTCATGCCAAACATTGGTTCATTTTTGATTTCATGAGAGCTACACATTCCAAAAGAGCTGGGACAGGTAGCAGTAAGAGGCCGGAAAAGTTAAATGTACACACAAGGAACAGCTGGAGGACCAATTTGCAGCTTATTAGGTCAATTGACAACATGATTGGGTATAACAAGAGCCTCTCAGAGTGGCAGTGTCTCTCAGAAGTCAAGATGGGCAGAGGATCACCAATTCCCCCAATCCTGCGGCGGAAAATAGAGGAGCAATGTCAGAAAGGAGTTTCTCAGAGAAAAACTGCAAAGAGTTTGAAGTCATCATCATCTACAGTGCATAATATCATCCAAAGATTCAGAGGATCTGGAACAATCTCTGCGTGAGGGTCAGGCCGGAAAACCATACTGGATGCCTGTGATCTCTGGGCCCTTAGACGGCACTGCATCACATACAGGAATGCCAGTGTAATGGAAATCACAACATGGGCTCAGGAATACTTCCAGAAAGCTAAAACTCTATAGGTCAAAACAGAAGCCACAGCTAAACATGATCCAGAAGCGCAGGCGTTTCTCTGGGCCAAGGCTCATTTAAAATGGACTGGGGCAAAGTGGAAAACTGTTCTGTGGTCAGACCAATCAACATTTGAAGTTCTTTTTGGAAAACTGGGACGCCATGTCATCCGGACTAAAGAGGACCAGAGGACCTAACCCTAACCCTAACCCTAACAACCCAAGCTCAGTTCAGAAGCCTGCATCTCTGATGGGATGGGGCTGCATGAGTGCGTGTGGCATGGGCAGCTTACACATCTGGAACGGCTCCATCAATGCTGAAAGGTATATCCAAGCTCTAGAACAACATCTGCTCCCATCCAGACGTCGTCTCTTTCAGGGAAGACCTTGTATTTTCCAGCATGACAATGCCAGACCCCACACTGCATCAATCACAACATCATGGCTGTGTAGAAGAAGGATCCGGGCACTGAAATGGCCAGCCTGCAGTCCAGATCTTTCACTCATAACATCTGGCTCATCATAAAGAGGAAGATGTGGCAAAGAAGCCCTAAGACAGTTGAGGAACTAGAAGCCTGTATTAGACAAGAATGGGACAGCATTCCTATTCCTAAACTTGAGCAGCTTGTCTCCTCAGGCCCCAGACGTCTGCAGACTGTTATAAAAAGAAGAGGGGATGCCACACAGTGGGAAACATGGCCTTGTCCCAACTTTTTTGAGATGTGTTGATGCCATGAAAATTAAAATCAACTTATTTTTCCCTTAAAATGATACGTTTTCTCAGTTTAAACATTTGATATGTCATCTATGTTGTGTTCTCTGAATAACATTTTGAAATTTGAAACTTTCACATCATTGCATCCTGTTTTTAGTCCCAACTTTTTTGGAATCGGGTTTGTACTGTCTGAGAAATGTCTTATATTTAATCAATAAATACCATTAGAATTATTTAGACACTATAGAGCTGTTACCGATCAAATCACTAAAAATGTAATTCATCTATGTGTTGCAGAGGTGGCACAGAAGTTGCATCTGCTTAAATCATGATTTAAAAATAACATTTTGAATATAGAATTATGATGGAAAAATAAAATAACAGGTCTACTTTTATGACACTTAATGAGTCACGTGTTCATTTATTCAGCTGATTCATTTAGTAACAACACAAAACTTTAAAATAATTTAACATTAACTTCTTGTATTTTGAACATCTGTATAAAATCAATATAACACACTTCTATTCATGAAAACAGCTCTCTTGTGATATTCCTTAATTATATCCTGTTATAATATAAACATATTTTTTGCAATCACATCTTGAATTTTGTGGGCATTTGTATTCATTATGACTTTTTTGAGACAGTGCTGCACTGATTTCAGGCTCAGTAACAAAATAAATCATGTTAAGTTATTGATTACTTGATTTTAAGCAGTACGTTTTAAATCAAATCACATTGACTGTAGTGATATCCTCGCAGTTGTGGTCTTGAGATAAAAGTTGTCTCTTAGTCTGAGACAGAGACAAGACCAAGACCTTCAAAAAATGGTCGTAAGACCGGTCCCGAGTACCACAACACTGCTCCGTGGTCAGCATGTCTGAAGGAAAACGTATGTGTGTTTGACGTATGAAGCAGAACTTGTGGCGGTGATGCTGGTTATTCTGTGTTTCTGGATCCCTGCTGACATGCTGTAAAACTCCTGAGATTTTAATGCATTATTTAACATATACTCGGAGTCAGACACACATATGATGAGGTTTATGTGTGTTGTCAGGTTATTGGGTCATTCCTGGTATTTGGCAACACTTGGACATCAAATTTAGAAAATCAGACTCATCAGTTTTTTAAAGAATTGTTTGTGTTATCATGACACAGTGATGAGTGATATTTGAAGAATTATTTTTGCCAAGCTCGGGTGAATAAATTTACCATTTACTAAACAAAATCTAAATGTCCACCCTGTTAGGGACAAGAAAACACTTGTGATTCTAATTTATGGGCACTGTGTACATTTTCTTAGATAACTCATGTCCCTTTAAAAGCATATCAGTTAATTATAAAAATATATATATACACCAATCAGGCATAACATTATGACCAGGTGAAGGGAGTAACTGAAGATCTCTTCATCACGGCTCCTGTTAGTGGGTGGGATATATTAGGCAGCAAGTGAACATTTTGTCCTCAAAGTTGATGTGTTAGAAGCAGGAAAAATGGGCAAGCGTAAGGCTCTTGTGGGGTGTTCCCGGTCTGCAGTGGTCAGGATCTATCAAAAGTGCTCCCAAGTGTGCGTGGCTTACCTGGGGAACACATGGCCCCAGGATGCACTATGGGAAGAAGGCGAGCCGGCGGAGGTGATGCTTTGGGCAATGTTCTGCTGGGAAACCTTGGGTCCTGCCATCCATGTGGATGTTACTTTGACACGTCCCACCTACCTAAGCATTGCTCCAGACCATGTGCACCCTTTCATGGAAACGGTATTCCCTGGTGGCTGTGGCTCTTCCAGCAGGATAATGCTCCTGACACAAAGCACAAATGCTTCAGGAATGGTTTGAGGAGCACAACAACGAGTTTGAGGTGTTGACTTGGCCTCCAAACTCCCCAGATCTCAATCCAATCGAGCATCTGTGGGATGTGCTGAACAAACAAGTCTGATCCATGGAGGCCCCACCTCGCAACTTACAGGACTTAAAGGATCTGCTGCTAACATCTTGGTGCCAGATACCACAGCACACTTTCAGGGGTCTAGTGGAGTCCATGCCTCCACGGGTCAGCACAAGGGGGACCAACACAATATTAGGTCATAATGTTATGCCTGATCGTGTATATTGTTATGTGCACTCTGCAACCACGCTCTAATTAGACTCACACACACCTGCCGCTCATTAACTGTGGGGTTGGACACACATAAGCACAGTCGGTCAGTGTCTGGCCATCGTGTGTGTTCTACGGACTCACCGTCTCATTTATAATTTTTGCTAATTTTTTGAGAAAATGTTATACATTTTTTTTTCACATTTCCCTTAAGAGAGTGGGTTTACTGAGGTTGAGCACATCAAGTTTGAAAGATAAAATTAGTCAAAATATACTCCATCTCCAAATAAGTGGTATCGCCCATCGCTACTATCTTCCCTTCGCACTAAAGCTCTAAAGCTCTTGTTAATATGCAAGCCTTTTATGTACTATAACGAAGCTCTGAGGTGTGTTTGAGTTAGTCGGATGTGTGTGGTACGGATGCTGTCCTCACCGGTGGATGATGTGCTCACGCTGCAGGTAGCAGAGCGCTAACGCTAGCTCACAGATGTACAGCTTCACCGTTTCCTCTTTAAAATTAACCTTCTGCTGCAGATGAAACCGCAAATCACCACCCAACAACAGATCCACCACCATAAACAGGTCCTCCTCATCCTGGAACGAAAACCTGCGGACAGGAGAGAGTCTGTGTCAGGAAAGACAAACATGAAATGTGACAGATGTGTATTGACTGAGTCATCACTGAGAATACAGTAATGAGTCTGCCATCCTTCTGAAGTCATTACTGTAATCTGGCTCCGGATCTCAGGAGAAACCTCTACAAAACAGTGACAGGGAAAGGCCCTATAGAGATGTCTGTGTGTGAGGACTAGAGGATGTGTGTGAGGTCTAGAGGATGTGTGTGAGGTCTAGAGGATGTGTGTGAGGTCTAGAGGATGTGTGTGAGGTCTAGAGGATGTGTGTGAGGACTAGAGGATGTGTGTGAGGTCTAGAGGATGTGTGTGTGAGTCTAGAGGATGTGTGTGAGGTCTAGAGGATGTGTGTGAGGTCTAGAGGATGTGTGTGAGGACTAGAGGATGTGTGTGAGGACTAGAGGATGTGTGTGAGGTCTAGAGGATGTGTGTGAGGTCTAGAGGATGTGTGTGAGGTCTAGAGGATGTGTGTGTGAGGACTAGAGGATGTGTGTGAGGACTAGAGGATGTGTGTGAGGACTAGAGGATGTGTGTGAGGACTAGAGGATGTGTGTGAGGACTAGAGGATGTGTGTGTGAGGTCTAGAGGATGTGTGTGAGGTCTAGAGGATGTGTGTGAGGACTAGAGGATGTGTGTGAGGTCTAGAGGATGTGTGTGAGGTCTAGAGGATGTGTGTGAGGTCTAGAGGATGTGTGTGAGGACTAGAGGATGTGTGTGAGGTCTAGAGGATGTGTGTGAGGTCTAGAGGATGTGTGTGGGACTAGAGGATGTGTGTGAGGACTAGAGGATGTGTGTGAGGTCTAGAGGATGTGTGTGAGGTCTAGAGGATGTGTGTGAGGTCTAGAGGATGTGTGTGAGGTCTAGAGGATGTGTGTGAGGTCTAGAGGATGTGTGTGAGGTCTAGAGGATGTGTGTGAGGACTAGAGGATGTGTGTGAGGTCTAGAGGATGTGTGTGTGAGGTCTAGAGGATGTGTGTGAGGACTAGAGGATGTGTGTGAGGACTAGAGGATGTGTGTGAGGTCTAGAGGATGTGTGTGAGGTCTAGAGGATGTGTGTGAGGACTAGAGGATGTGTGTGAGGTCTAGAGGATGTGTGTGAGGTCTAGAGGATGTGTGTGAGGTCTAGAGGATGTGTGTGAGGTCTAGAGGATGTGTGTGAGGTCTAGAGGATGTGTGAGGACTAGAGGATGTGTGTGAGGTCTAGAGGATGTGTGTGAGGTCTAGAGGATGTGTGTGAGGTCTAGAGGATGTGTGTGAGGACTAGAGGATGTGTGTGAGGACTAGAGGATGTGTGTGAGGACTAGAGGATGTGTGTGAGGTCTAGAGGATGTGTGTGAGGTCTAGAGGATGTGTGTGAGGTCTAGAGGATGTGTGTGAGGTCTAGAGGATGTGTGTGAGGTCTAGAGGATGTGTGTGAGGACTAGAGGATGTGTGTGAGGTCTAGAGGATGTGTGTGAGGACTAGAGGATGTGTGTGAGGACTAGAGGATGTGTGTGAGGTCTAGAGGATGTGTGAGGACTAGAGGATGTGTGTGAGGACTAGAGGATGTGTGTGAGGTCTAGAGGATGTGTGAGGTCTAGAGGATGTGTGTGAGGTCTAGAGGATGTGTGTGAGGTCTAGAGGATGTGTGTGAGGTCTAGAGGATGTGTGTGAGGTCTAGAGGATGTGTGTGAGGTCTAGAGGATGTGTGTGAGGTCTAGAGGATGTGTGTGAGGTCTAGAGGATGTGTGTGAGGACTAGAGGATGTGTGTGAGGTCTAGAGGATGTGTGTGAGGACTAGAGGATGTGTGTGAGGTCTAGAGGATGTGTGTGAGGTCTAGAGGATGTGTGAGGTCTAGAGGATGTGTCTGAGGTCTAGAGGATGTGTGTGAGAGTCTAGAGGATGTGTGTGAGGTCTAGAGGATGTGTCTGAGGTCTAGAGGATGTGTGAGGTCTAGAGGATGTGTGTGAGGTCTAGAGGATGTGTGTGAGGACTAGAGGATGTGTGTGAGGTCTAGAGGATGTGTGTGAGGTCTAGAGGATGTGTGTGAGGTCTAGAGGATGTGTGTGAGGTCTAGATGTGTGTGAGGTCTAGAGGATGTGTGTGAGGACTAGAGGATGTGTGTGAGGTCTAGAGGATGTGTGTGAGGTCTAGAGGATGTGTGTGAGGACTAGAGGATGTGTGTGAGGTCTAGAGGATGTGTGTGAGGTCTAGAGGATGTGTGTGAGGTCTAGAGGATGTGTGTGAGGTCTAGAGGATGTGTGTGAGGTCTAGAGGATGTGTGTGAGGACTAGAGGATGTGTGTGGTCTAGAGGATGTGTGTGAGGTCTAGAGGATGTGTGTGAGTCTAGAGGATGTGTGTGAGGACTAGAGGATGTGTGTGAGGACTAGAGGATGTGTGTGAGACTAGAGGATGTGTGTGAGGTCTAGAGGATGTGTGTGAGGTCTAGAGGATGTGTGTTAGGTCTAGAGGATGTGTGTGAGGTCTAGAGGATGTGTGTGAGGTCTAGAGGATGTGTGTGAGGACTAGAGGATGTGTGTGAGGACTAGAGGATGTGTGTGAGGACTAGAGGATGTGTGTGAGGTCTAGAGGATGTGTGTGAGGACTAGAGGATGTGTGTGAGGACTAGAGGATGTGTGTGTGAGTCTAGAGGATGTGTGTGAGGTCTAGAGGATGTGTGTGTGAGGACTAGAGGATGTGTGTGAGGTCTAGAGGATGAGGATGTGTGAGGTCTAGAGGATGTGTGTGTGAGGTCTAGAGGATGTGTGTGAGGTCTAGAGGATGTGTGTGAGGACTAGAGGATGTGTGTGAGGTCTAGAGGATGTGTGTGAGGTCTAGAGGATGTGTGTGAGGTCTAGAGGATGTGTGTGAGGACTAGAGGATGTGTGTGAGGTCTAGAGGATGTGTGAGGACTAGAGGATGTGTGTGAGGTCTAGAGGATGTGTGTGAGGACTAGAGGATGTGTGAGAGTCTAGAGGATGTGTGTGAGGACTAGAGGATGTGTGTGAGTCTAGAGGATGTGTGTGAGGTCTAGAGGATGTGTGTGAGGTCTAGAGGATGTGTGTGAGGTCTAGAGGATGTGTGTGAGGTCTAGAGGATGTGTGTGAGGTCTAGAGGATGTGTGAGGACTAGAGGATGTGTGTGAGGACTAGAGGATGTGTGTGAGGACTAGAGGATGTGTGTGAGGTCTAGAGGATGTGTGTGAGGTCTAGAGGATGTGTGAGGACTAGAGGATGTGTGAGTCTAGAGGATGTGTGTGAGGTCTAGAGGATGTGTGAGGTCTAGAGGATGCGTGTGAGGTCTAGAGGATGTGTGAGGACTAGAGGATGTGTGAGGACTAGAGGATGTGTGTGAGGTCTAGAGGATGTGTGTGAGTCTAGAGGATGTGTGAGGTCTAGAGGATGTGTGTGAGGTCTAGAGGATGTGTGTGAGGACTAGAGGATGTGTGAGGTCTAGAGGATGTGTGTGTGAGGTCTAGAGGATGTGTGAGGTCTAGAGGATGTGTGTGAGGTCTAGAGGATGTGTGTGAGGTCTAGAGGATGTGTGAGGTCTAGAGGATGTGTGTGAGGACTAGAGGATGTGTGTGAGGACTAGAGGATGTGTGTGAGGACTAGAGGATGTGTGAGGACTAGAGGATGTGTGTGAGGTCTAGAGGATGTGTGAGGTCTAGAGGATGTGTGTGAGGTCTAGAGGATGTGTGTGAGGTCTAGAGGATGTGTGTGAGGACTAGAGGATGTGTGAGGTCTAGAGGATGTGTGTGAGG
The DNA here is from genome assembly GCA_023029165.1 of Gobiocypris rarus. Lineage (NCBI taxonomy): Eukaryota > Metazoa > Chordata > Actinopteri > Cypriniformes > Gobionidae > Gobiocypris > Gobiocypris rarus. The sequence continues at coordinate 47,988,623 of CM040932.1, forward strand.
TCTAGAGGATGTGTGTGAGTCTAGAGGATGTGTGTGAGGTCTAGAGGATGTGTGAGGTCTAGAGGATGTGTGAGAGTCTAGAGGATGTGTGTGAGAGTCTAGAGGATGTGTGTGAGGTCTAGAGGATGTGTGTGAGTCTAGAGGATGTGTGTTAGGTCTAGAGGATGTGTGTGAGGTCTAGAGGATGTGTGTGAGTCTAGAGGATGTGTGTGAGGTCTAGAGGATGTGTGTGAGGACTAGAGGATGTGTGTGAGGTCTAGAGGATGTGTGTGAGGTCTAGAGGATGTGTGTGAGGTCTAGAGGATGTGTGTGAGGTCTAGAGGATGTGTGTGAGGACTAGAGGATGTGTGTGAGGACTAGAGGATGTGTGTGAGGTCTAGAGGATGTGTGTGAGGACTAGAGGATGTGTGTGAGTCTAGAGGATGTGTGAGGTCTAGAGGATGTGTGTGAGGTCTAGAGGATGTGTGAGGTCTAGAGGATGTGTGTGAGGACTAGAGGATGTGTGTGAGGTCTAGAGGATGTGTGTGAGGTCTAGAGGATGTGTGTGAGGTCTAGAGGATGTGTGTGAGGTCTAGAGGATGTGTGTGAGGTCTAGAGGATGTGTGTGAGGTCTAGAGGATGTGTGTGAGGACTAGAGGATGTGTGTGAGGTCTAGAGGATGTGTGTGAGGTCTAGAGGATGTGTGAGGTCTAGAGGATGTGTGTGAGGACTAGAGGATGTGTGTGAGGACTAGAGGATGTGTGTGAGGACTAGAGGATGTGTGTGAGGTCTAGAGGATGTGTGTGAGGTCTAGAGGATGTGTGAGGTCTAGAGGATGTGTGTGAGGTCTAGAGGATGTGTGTGAGGTCTAGAGGATGTGTGTGAGGACTAGAGGATGTGTGTGAGGACTAGAGGATGTGTGTGAGGTCTAGAGGATGTGTGTGAGGACTAGAGGATGTGTGAGGTCTAGAGGATGTGTGTGAGGACTAGAGGATGTGTGTGAGGACTAGAGGATGTGTGTGAGGTCTAGAGGATGTGTGTGTGAGGTCTAGAGGATGTGTGTGAGGACTAGAGGATGTGTGTGTGAGGTCTAGAGGATGTGTGAGGTCTAGAGGATGTGTGTGAGGTCTAGAGGATGTGTGTGAGGTCTAGAGGATGTGTGTGAGGTCTAGAGGATGTGTGAGGTCTAGAGGATGTGTGTGAGGTCTAGAGGATGTGTGTGAGGTCTAGAGGATGTGTGTGAGGTCTAGAGGATGTGTGTGAGGTCTAGAGGATGTGTGTGAGGTCTAGAGGATGTGTGTGAGGACTAGAGGATGTGTGTGAGGACTAGAGGATGTGTGTGAGGTCTAGAGGATGTGTGTGAGGTCTAGAGGATGTGTGTGAGGTCTAGAGGATGTGTGTGAGGTCTAGAGGATGTGTCTGAGGTCTAGAGGATGTGTGTGAGGACTAGAGGATGTGTGAGGTCTAGAGGATGTGTGTGAGGACTAGAGGATGTGTGTGAGGTCTAGAGGATGTGTGTGAGGACTAGAGGATGTGTGTGAGGTCTAGAGGATGTGTGTGAGGACTAGAGGATGTGTGTGAGGTCTAGAGGATGTGTGTGAGGACTAGAGGATGTGTGTGAGGTCTAGAGGATGTGTGTGAGGTCTAGAGGATGTGTGTGAGGACTAGAGGATGTGTGTGAGGTCTAGAGGATGTGTGTGAGGACTAGAGGATGTGTGTGAGGACTAGAGGATGTGTGTGAGGACTAGAGGATGTGTGTGAGGTCTAGAGGATGTGTGTGAGGACTAGAGGATGTGTGTGAGGTCTAGAGGATGTGTGTGAGGACTAGAGGATGTGTGTGAGGTCTAGAGGATGTGTGTGAGGACTAGAGGATGTGTGTGAGGTCTAGAGGATGTGTGTGTGTGAGGTCTAGAGGATGTGTGTGAGGTCTAGAGGATGTGTGTGAGGTCTAGAGGATGTGTGTGAGGACTAGAGGATGTGTGTGAGGTCTAGAGGATGTGTGTGAGGTCTAGAGGATGTGTGTGAGGACTAGAGGATGTGTGTGAGGACTAGAGGATGTGTGAGGTCTAGAGGATGTGTGTGAGGTCTAGAGGATGTGTGTGAGGACTAGAGGATGTGTGTGAGGTCTAGAGGATGTGTGAGGTCTAGAGGATGTGTGTGAGGTCTAGAGGATGTGTGAGGATGTGTGTGAGGTCTAGAGGATGTGTGTGAGGTCTAGAGGATGTGTAGAGGATGTGTGTGAGGTCTAGAGGATGTGTGTGAGGTCTAGAGGATGTGTGAGGTCTAGAGGATGTGTGTGAGGACTAGAGGATGTGTGTGAGGACTAGAGGATGTGTGAGGTCTAGAGGATGTGTGTGAGGTCTAGAGGATGTGTGTGAGGACTAGAGGATGTGTGTGAGGACTAGAGGATGTGTGTGAGGACTAGAGGATGTGTGTGAGGTCTAGAGGATGTGTGTGAGGTCTAGAGGATGTGTGTGAGGACTAGAGGATGTGTGTGAGGTCTAGAGGATGTGTGAGGACTAGAGGATGTGTGTGAGGTCTAGAGGATGTGTGTGAGGTCTAGAGGATGTGTGAGGTCTAGAGGATGTGTGTGAGGACTAGAGGATGTGTGAGGTCTAGAGGATGTGTGTGAGGTCTAGAGGATGTGTGTGAGGTCTAGAGGATGTGTGTGAGGTCTAGAGGATGTGTGTGAGGACTAGAGGATGTGTGTGAGGTCTAGAGGATGTGTGTGAGGTCTAGAGGATGTGTGTGAGGTCTAGAGGATGTGTGTGAGGTCTAGAGAGGATGTGTGAGGTCTAGAGGATGTGTGTGAGGTCTAGAGGATGTGTGTGAGGTCTAGAGGATGTGTGTGAGGACTAGAGGATGTGTGTGAGGACTAGAGGATGTGTGTGAGGACTAGAGGATGTGTGTGAGGTCTAGAGGATGTGTGTGAGGTCTAGAGGATGTGTGTGAGGACTAGAGGATGTGTGTGAGGTCTAGAGGATGTGTGTGAGGACTAGAGGATGTGTGTGAGGTCTAGAGGATGTGTGTGAGGTCTAGAGGATGTGTGTGAGGTCTAGAGGATGTGTGAGGTCTAGAGGATGTGTGTGAGGATCTAGAGGATGTGTGTGAGGACTAGAGGATGTGTGAGGACTAGAGGATGTGTGTGAGGTCTAGAGGATGTGTGTGAGGACTAGAGGATGTGTGTGAGAGTCTAGAGGATGTGTGTGAGGTCTAGAGGATGTGTGTGAGGTCTAGAGGATGTGTGTGAGTCTAGAGGATGTGTGTGAGGTCTAGAGGATGTGTGTGAGGACTAGAGGATGTGTGTGAGGTCTAGAGGATGTGTGTGAGTCTAGAGGATGTGTGTGAGGTCTAGAGGATGTGTGTGTGAGTCTAGAGGATGTGTGTGAGGTCTAGAGGATGTGTGTGAGGACTAGAGGATGTGTGTGAGGTCTAGAGGATGTGTGTGAGGTCTAGAGGATGTGTGTGAGGACTAGAGGATGTGTGAGGTCTAGAGGATGTGTGTGAGGTCTAGAGGATGTGTGTGAGGTCTAGAGGATGTGTGTGAGGACTAGAGGATGTGTGTGAGGACTAGAGGATGTGTGTGTGAGGTCTAGAGGATGTGTGTGAGGTCTAGAGGATGTGTGTGAGGTCTAGAGGATGTGTGTGAGGTCTAGAGGATGTGTGTGAGGTCTAGAGGATGTGTGTGAGGAGTCTAGAGGATGTGTGTGAGGACTAGAGGATGTGTGTGAGGACTAGAGGATGTGTGTGAGGTCTAGAGGATGTGTGTGAGGTCTAGAGGATGTGTGTGAGGACTAGAGGATGTGTGAGGTCTAGAGGATGTGTGAGGACTAGAGGATGTGTGAGGTCTAGAGGATGTGTGTGAGGTCTAGAGGATGTGTGTGAGGTCTAGAGGATGTGTGTGAGGACTAGAGGATGTGTGTGAGGTCTAGAGGATGTGTGAGGACTAGAGGATGTGTGTGAGGTCTAGAGGATGTGTGTGAGGACTAGAGGATGTGTGAGGTCTAGAGGATGTGTGTGAGGTCTAGAGGATGTGTGTGAGGTCTAGAGGATGTGTGTGAGGACTAGAGGATGTGTGTGAGGTCTAGAGGATGTGTGTGAGGACTAGAGGATGTGTGTGTGAGGTCTAGAGGATGTGTGTGAGGTCTAGAGGATGTGTGTGAGGTCTAGAGGATGTGTGTGAGGACTAGAGGATGTGTGAGGTCTAGAGGATGTGTGTGAGGTCTAGAGGATGTGTGTGAGGTCTAGAGGATGTGTGTGAGGTCTAGAGGATGTGTGTGAGGTCTAGAGGATGTGTGAGGACTAGAGGATGTGTGTGAGGACTAGAGGATGTGTGAGGTCTAGAGGATGTGTGTGAGGTCTAGAGGATGTGTGTGAGGTCTAGAGGATGTGTGTGAGGTCTAGAGGATGTGTGTGAGGTCTAGAGGATGTGTGTGAGGTCTAGAGGATGTGTGTGAGGACTAGAGGATGTGTGTGAGGACTAGAGAGGATGTGAGGACTAGAGGATGCGTGTGAGGTCTAGAGGATGCGTGTGAGGTCTAGAGGATGTGTGTGAGGTCTAGAGGATGTGTGTGAGGTCTAGAGGATGTGTGTGAGGTCTAGAGGATGTGTGTGAGGTCTAGAGGATGTGTGTGAGGTCTAGAGGATGTGTGTGAGGTCTAGAGGATGTGTGTGAGGTCTAGAGGATGTGTGTGAGGTCTAGAGGATGTGTGTGAGGTCTAGAGGATGTGTGTGAGGTCTAGAGGATGTGTGTGAGGACTAGAGGATGTGTGTGAGGTCTAGAGGATGTGTGTGAGGTCTAGAGGATGTGTGTGTGAGTCTAGAGGATGTGTGTGAGGACTAGAGGATGTGTGTGAGGACTAGAGGATGTGTGTGAGGACTAGAGGATGTGTGAGAGTCTAGAGGATGTGTGTGTGAGGTCTAGAGGATGTGTGTGAGGTCTAGAGGATGTGTGTGAGGTCTAGAGGATGTGTGTGAGGTCTAGAGGATGTGTGTGAGGTCTAGAGGATGTGTGTGAGGACTAGAGGATGTGTGAGGTCTAGAGGATGTGTGTGAGGTCTAGAGGATGTGTGTGAGGTCTAGAGGATGTGTGAGGACTAGAGGATGTGTGTGAGGTCTAGAGGATGTGTGTGAGGTCTAGAGGATGTGTGTGAGGTCTAGAGGATGTGTGTGAGGACTAGAGGATGTGTGTGAGGTCTAGAGGATGTGTGTGAGGTCTAGAGGATGTGTGTGAGGTCTAGAGGATGTGTGTGAGGTCTAGAGGATGTGTGTGAGGACTAGAGGATGTGTGTGAGGACTAGAGGATGTGTGTGAGGACTAGAGGATGTGTGTGAGGTCTAGAGGATGTGTGTGAGGTCTAGAGGATGTGTGTGAGGTCTAGAGGATGTGTGTGAGGTCTAGAGGATGTGTGTGAGGACTAGAGGATGTGTGTGAGGTCTAGAGGATGTGTGTGAGTCTAGAGGATGTGTGTGAGGTCTAGAGGATGTGTGAGGTCTAGAGGATGTGTGTGAGTCTAGAGGATGTGTGAGGTCTAGAGGATGTGTGTGAGGTCTAGAGGATGTGTGTGAGGTCTAGAGGATGTGTGAGGTCTAGAGGATGTGTGTGAGGTCTAGAGGATGTGTGTGAGGACTAGAGGATGTGTGTGAGGTCTAGAGGATGTGTGTGAGGACTAGAGGATGATGTGTGAGGTCTAGAGGATGTGTGTGAGGACTAGAGGATGTGTGAGGTCTAGAGGATGTGTGTGAGGTCTAGAGGATGTGTGTGAGGTCTAGAGGATGTGTGTGAGGACTAGAGGATGTGTGTGAGGACTAGAGGATGTGTGAGGTCTAGAGGATGTGTGTGAGGTCTAGAGGATGTGTGTGAGGTCTAGAGGATGTGTGTGAGGTCTAGAGGATGTGTGTGAGGTCTAGAGGATGTGTGTGAGGTCTAGAGGATGTGTGTGAGGACTAGAGGATGTGTGTGAGGTCTAGAGGATGTGTGTGTGAGGTCTAGAGGATGTGTGTGAGGTCTAGAGGATGTGTGTGAGGTCTAGAGGATGTGTGTGTGAGGTCTAGAGGATGTGTGTGTGAGGACTAGAGGATGTGTGTGAGGTCTAGAGGATGTGTGTGAGGTCTAGAGGATGTGTGTGAGGTCTAGAGGATGTGTGAGGTCTAGAGGATGTGTGTGAGGACTAGAGGATGTGTGTGAGGTCTAGAGGATGTGTGTGAGGTCTAGAGGATGTGTGTGAGGACTAGAGGATGTGTGTGAGGTCTAGAGGATGTGTGTGAGGACTAGAGGATGTGTGTGAGGACTAGAGGATGTGTGTGAGGTCTAGAGGATGTGTGAGGACTAGAGGATGTGTGTGAGGTCTAGAGGATGTGTGTGAGGTCTAGAGATGTGTGTGAGGTCTAGAGGATGTGTGTGAGGTCTAGAGGATGTGTGTGAGGTCTAGAGGATGTGTGTGAGGTCTAGAGGATGTGTGAGGTCTAGAGGATGTGTGTGAGGACTAGAGGATGTGTGTGAGTCTAGAGGATGTGTGTGAGGTCTAGAGGATGTGTGTGAGGTCTAGAGGATGTGTGTGAGGGTCTAGAGGATGTGTGTGAGGTCTAGAGGATGTGTGTGAGGTCTAGAGGATGTGTGAGGTCTAGAGGATGTGTGTGAGGTCTAGAGGATGTGTGTGAGGTCTAGAGGATGTGTGTGAGGACTAGAGGATGTGTGTGAGGTCTAGAGGATGCGTGTGAGGTCCTAGAGGATGCGTGTGAGGTCTAGAGGATGTGTGTGAGGTCTAGAGGATGTGTGTGAGGTCTAGAGGATGTGTGTGAGGTCTAGAGGATGTGTGTGAGGGACTAGAGGATGTGTGTGAGGACTAGAGGATGTGTGTGAGGTCTAGAGGATGTGTGTGAGGTCTAGAGGATGTGTGTGAGGTCTAGAGGATGTGTGTGAGGTCTAGAGGATGTGTGTGAGGTCTAGAGGATGTGTGTGAGGTCTAGAGGATGTGTGTGAGGACTAGAGGATGTGTGTGAGGACTAGAGGATGTGTGTGAGGTCTAGAGGATGTGTGTGAGGTCTAGAGGATGTGTGTGAGGTCTAGAGGATGTGTGTGAGGTCTAGAGGATGTGTGTGAGGTCTAGAGGATGTGTGTGTGAGGTCTAGAGGATGTGTGTGAGGTCTAGAGGATGTGTGTGAGGTCTAGAGGATGTGTGTGAGGTCTAGAGGATGTGTGTGAGGTCTAGAGGATGTGTGTGAGGTCTAGAGGATGTGTGTGAGGTCTAGAGGATGTGTGTGAGGACTAGAGGATGTGTGAGGACTAGAGGATGTGTGTGAGGTCTAGAGGATGTGTGTGAGGTCTAGAGGATGTGTGTGAGGTCTAGAGGATGTGTGTGAGGTCTAGAGGATGTGTGTGAGGACTAGAGGATGTGTGTGAGGTCTAGAGGATGTGTGTGAGGTCTAGAGGATGTGTGTGTGAGGTCTAGAGGATGTGTGTGAGGTCTAGAGGATGTGTGTGAGGTCTAGAGGATGTGTGTGAGGTCTAGAGGATGTGTGTGAGGTCTAGAGGATGTGTGTGAGGACTAGAGGATGTGTGTGAGGTCTAGAGGATGTGTGTGAGGTCTAGAGGATGTGTGTGAGGTCTAGAGGATGTGTGTGAGGACTAGAGGATGTGTGTGTGAGGTCTAGAGGATGTGTGTGAGGTCTAGAGGATGTGTGTGAGGTCTAGAGGATGTGTGTGAGGACTAGAGGATGTGTGTGAGGTCTAGAGGATGTGTGTGAGGTCTAGAGGATGTGTGTGAGGTCTAGAGGATGTGTGAGGTCTAGAGGATGTGTGTGAGGACTAGAGGATGTGTGAGGTCTAGAGGATGTGTGTGTGAGGACTAGAGGATGTGTGAGGTCTAGATGTGTGTGAGGTCTAGAGGATGTGTGTGAGGTCTAGAGGATGTGTGTGAGGTCTAGAGGATGTGTGTGAGGACTAGAGGATGTGTGTGAGGTCTAGAGGATGTGTGTGAGGTCTAGAGGATGTGTGTGAGGTCTAGAGGATGTGTGTGAGGTCTAGAGGATGTGTGTGAGGTCTAGAGGATGTGTGAGAGTCTAGAGGATGTGTGTGAGGTCTAGAGGATGTGTGTGAGGTCTAGAGGATGTGTGTGAGGTCTAGAGGATGTGTGTGAGGTCTAGAGGATGTGTGTGAGGACTAGAGGATGTGTGAGGTCTAGAGGATGTGTGTGAGGTCTAGAGGATGTGTGTGAGGTCTAGAGGATGTGTGTGAGGACTAGAGGATGTGTGTGAGGTCTAGAGGATGTGTGTGAGGTCTAGAGGATGTGTGTGAGGTCTAGAGGATGTGTGTGAGGTCTAGAGGATGTGTGTGAGGACTAGAGGATGTGTGTGAGGTCTAGAGGATGTGTGAGGACTAGAGGATGTGTGTGAGGTCTAGAGGATGTGTGTGAGTCTAGAGGATGTGTGTGAGGTCTAGAGGATGTGTGTGAGGTCTAGAGGATGTGTGTGAGGACTAGAGGATGTGTGTGAGGTCTAGAGGATGTGTGTGAGGTCTAGAGGATGTGTGTGTGAGGTCTAGAGGATGTGTGTGAGGTCTAGAGGATGTGTGTGAGGTCTAGAGGATGTGTGTGAGGACTAGAGGATGTGTGTGAGGTCTAGAGGATGTGTGTGAGGTCTAGAGGATGTGTGTGAGGTCTAGAGGATGTGTGTGAGGTCTAGAGGATGTGTGTGAGGACTAGAGGATGTGTGAGGACTAGAGGATGTGTGTGAGGACTAGAGGATGTGTGTGAGGTCTAGAGGATGTGTGTGAGGTCTAGAGGATGTGTGTGAGGACTAGAGGATGTGTGTGGACTAGAGGATGTGTGTGAGGTCTAGAGGATGTGTGTGAGGTCTAGAGGATGTGTGTGAGGTCTAGAGGATGTGTGTGTGAGGTCTAGAGGATGTGTGTGAGGTCTAGAGGATGTGTGTGAGGTCTAGAGGATGTGTGTGAGGTCTAGAGGATGTGTGTGAGGTCTAGAGGATGTGTGTGAGGTCTAGAGGATGTGTGTGAGGTCTAGAGGATGTGTGAGGTCTAGAGGATGTGTGTGAGGACTAGAGGATGTGTGTGAGGTCTAGAGGATGTGTGTGAGGTCTAGAGGATGTGTGAGGAGGACTAGAGGATGTGTGTGAGGTCTAGAGGATGTGTGTGAGGACTAGAGGATGTGTGTGAGGTCTAGAGGATGTGTGTGAGGTCTAGAGGATGTGTGTGAGGTCTAGAGGATGTGTGTGAGGTCTAGAGGATGTGTGTGAGGACTAGAGGATGTGTGTGAGGTCTAGAGGATGTGTGTGAGGTCTAGAGGATGTGTGTGAGGAGATGTGTGTGAGGACTAGAGGATGTGTGTGAGGACTAGAGGATGTGTGTGAGGTCTAGAGGATGTGTGTGAGGACTAGAGGATGTGTGAGGACTAGAGGATGTGTGTGAGGTCTAGAGGATGTGTGTGAGGTCTAGAGGATGTGTGAGGTCTAGAGGATGTGTGCTAGAGGATGTGTGTGAGGTCTAGAGGATGTGTGTGAGGTCTAGAGGATGTGTGTGAGACTCACCAGAGGTTGACGAGGAACGGGTGCTGGAGCCGGTGCATCACCTGCAGCTCGCGGAGGACGTTTC
>CM040932.1:48003207-48008207 GCA_023029165.1 Gobiocypris rarus
ATGTAATCCCATTATATGGCTCTACACCTCACGGGCATTGTATCGTTTAATTTGAGAGAAACTATCATCATAACATACACACAGAAAAAGGTGTTCAAGGCAAACGTTTGGTTATAATACTCTCGAACAGTATAATGTCTTAATGTTATTACTTTAACAGTAACCCTCTGTTGTGTAGCACTTTGTGTACACAAATTAAGGGGTTTGTTACATATAACAACACATATAACAAATAATTATATATTTTGTTAAACTGTTGATAAATTGCTGTTAAATTAAACAAGTTTTATTATTTAAATTAATTACACGCTTTTTTTTTTAATAACGTAACAAAACTGTTATAACCTGTTTATGGATCTGCAACATGAAGAAAACAATTATTTATAACACGTACATTAGGAAAATAAATGAATAAAACCCACGCGCGTTTCCACCCCGCGTTCCGTGTGAACGGCTGCTATCTAACGCATTACAGCTCATGTCTGGAGAACGCGTCGGCTCATTGTAAACCTCTAAAGCATGCATACACCTTCACCTGTCATGTCAGAAACACCCTTGCCTAAGTTTCTGATACTTCTCAAACTGATGATGAGCACGACCTCACCCTCCTCATCCTCCTCCAGCACCGGCGCCCTGCGCGACTGATTCACGCCCATAATCACCATCAGCAGGGTCCAGAAACACTCTTCATCTCCACTGATGATGATGGTTATCCCACTGGGTGAAACTGACGATGATCCACTTCACCGTCCGCAGAGAGAGAGAGAGAGAGAGAGAGAGAGAGAGAGAGAGAGAGAGAGAGAGAGAGAGAGACAGAGAGAGAGAGAGAGGAGTAGATCCTCCTGCACTCAAGCGTGTTCTGATGATACAGGACAACACACTGAATGACCGCCAGAGGGCGACATGTGCTTTCATCTGATCCTCAAAATAAAAAACTATAGTTTCACACACTTGTTTTCTGCCGAATACACACACAGAAAGTGAGAATATGACATCTTTTCCAAACGCTTTAGGCCTATCCTGTGACGAGTTGATAACGATGTCATTTCCCCCACATATGAAATACATGCTAGTATAACACAATTAAGACATAAAATAGGCTACATAAATGTTATATAAAGGCCCGTTCACACCAAGGACGATAAAGATAACGATATAGTTCTCTATTAAATAATAGCAGAAGTCACACCACAGCGATAACGATAACGGCACGGAGAAACTGTCGTTGGAATCACTTTCAGAACGATGACCGATAAAAACATTCACAGCCAATCAGAATCCATCCGGGCACGAGCATTTAAAGTCAAGTCAAATCAGGTGCCTTTCATTTTTATAACTCTTTCTACAGTACAGATGATTCACAGTGAGAGCAGGACATTAACAGAAGAGATATCGTTTTAGCTCTAGAAGAAAGTTACTGTCCAGCTAAAGTAAGTTTATGATTGATTCATTTCCATTGTAAATAATCATTAGTCATTTACTTTGAGGCTGCTTACTCGACACCATTTTCATCTAAAATAGAAAACTCTGCACAGCAACAGCACTGGCGGCTCGAGTTTTGAAAATAGTTTTGAAACGATATCGTTATCATCTTCCTGTAGGCTTAAAAACACGTGAATCTTTACCACGCCACAATTTCCCATTATACTTCTGCATCCTGTCCGTGTCAACGTATTTACACATGTGGAAGGAGCATTAGCGAGTAAAGCCCAATTTATACTCACCTAAAGGATTATTAGGAACAGCTGTTCAATTTTTCATTAATGCAATTATCTAATCAACCAATCACATGGCAGTTGCTTCAGTGCATTTAGGGGTGTGGTCCTGGTCAAGACAAACTCCTGAACTCCAAACTGAATGTCAGAATGGGAAAGAAAGGGGATTTAAGCAATTTTGAGCGTGGCATGGTTGTTGGTGCCAGACGGGCCGGTCTGAGTATTTCACAATCTGCTCAGTTACTGGGATTTTCACACACAACCATTTCTAGGGTTTACAAAGAATGGTGTGAAAAGGGAAAAACATCCAGTATGCGGCAGTCCTGTGGGAGAAAATGTCTTGTTGATGCTAGAGGTCAGAGGAGAATGGGCCGACTGATTCAAGCTGATAGAAGAGCAACTTTGACTGAAATAACCACTCGTTACAACCGAGGTATGCAGCAAAGCATTTGTGAAGCCACAACACGCACAACCTTGAGGCGGATGGGCTACAACAGCAGAAGACCCCACCGGGTACCACTCATCTCCACTACAAATAGGAAAAAGAGGCTACAATTTGCACAAGCTCACCAAAATTGGACAGTTGAAGACGGGAAAAATGTTCCCATGTCTGATGAGTCTCGATTTCTGTTGAGATGTTCAGGTGGTAGAGTCAGAATTTGGCGTAAACAGAATGAGAACATGGATCCATCATGCCTTGTTACCACTGTGCAGGCTGGTGGTGGTGGTGTAATGGTGTGGGGATGTTTTCACTGTGCAGGCTGGTGGTGGTGGTGTAATGGTGTGGGGGATGTTTTCACTGTGCAGGCTGGTGGTGGTGGTGTAATGGTGTGGGGATGTTTTCACTGTGCAGGCTGGTGGTGGTGGTGTAATGGTGTGGGGATGTTCACTGTGCAGGCTGGTGGTGGTGGTGTAATGGTGTGGGGATGTTCACTGTGCAGGCTGGTGGTGGTGGTGTAATGGTGTGGGGATGTTTTCACTGTGCAGGCTGGTGGTGGTGGTGTAATGGTGTGGGGATGTTTTCACTGTGCAGGCTGGTGGTGGTGGTGTAATGGTGTGGGGATGTTTTCACTGTGCAGGCTGGTGGTGGTGGTGTAATGGTGTGGGGATGTTTTCACTGTGCAGGCTGGTGGCGGTGGTGTAATGGTGTGGGGATGTTACCACTGTGCAGGCTGGTGGTGGTGGAGCTAATGGTGTGGGGATGTTTTCACTGTGCAGGCTGGTGGTGGTGGTGTAATAGTGTGGGGATGTTTCACTGTGCAGGCTGGTGGTGGTGGTGTAATGGTGTGGGGATGTTACCACTGTGCAGGCTGGTGGTGGTGGAGTAATGGTGTGGGGATGTTTTCACTGTGCAGGCTGGTGGTGGTGGTGTAATGGTGTGGGGATGTTACCACTGTGCAGGCTGGTGGTGTAATGGTGTGGGGATGTTTTCACTGTGCAGGCTGGTGGTGGTGGAGTAATGGTGTGGGGATGTTTCACTGTGCAGGCTGGTGGTGGTGGTGTAATGGTGTGGGGATGTTACCACTGTGCAGGCTGGTGGTGTAATGGTGTGGGGATGTTTTCACTGTGCAGGCTGGTGGTGGTGGTGTAATGTGGGGATGTTTTCACTGTGCAGGCTGGTGGTGGTGGTGTAATGGTGTGGGGATGTTTTCACTGTGCAGGCTGGTGGTGGTGGTGTAATGGTGTGGGGATGTTTTCACTGTGCAGGCTGGTGGTGGTGGTGTAATGGTGTGGGGATGTTTTCACTGTGCAGGCTGGGGTGGTGGTGTAATGGTGTGGGGATGTTACCACTGTGCAGGCTGGTGGTGTGTAATGGTGTGGGGATGTTTTCACTGTGCAGGCTGGTGGTGGTGGTGTAATGGTGTGGGGATGTTTTCACTGTGCAGGCTGGTGGTGGTGGTGTAATGGTGTGGGGATGTTTTCACTGTGCAGGCTGGTGGTGGTGGTGTAATGGTGTGGGGATGTTCACTGTGCAGGCTGGTGGTGTAATGGTGTGGGGATGTTTTCACTGTGCAGGCTGGTGGTGGTGGTGTAATGGTGTGGGGATGTTTTCACTGTGCAGGCTGGTGGTGGTGGTGTAATGGTGTGGGGATGTTTTCACTGTGCAGGCTGGTGGCGGTGGTGTAATGGTGTGGGGATGTTTTCACTGTGCAGGCTGGTGGTGGTGGTGTAATGGTGTGGGGATGTTTTCACTGTGCAGGCTGGTGGCGGTGGTGTAATGGTGTGGGGATGTTTTCACTGTGCAGGCTGGTGGCGGTGGTGTAATGGTGTGGGGATGTTTTCACTGTGCAGGCTGGTGGTGGTGGTGTAATGGTGTGGGGATGTTTTCACTGTGCAGGCTGGTGGTGGTGGTGTAATGGTGTGGGGGATGTTTTCACTGTGCAGGCTGGTGGCGGTGGTGTAATGGTGTGGGGATGTTTTCACTGTGCAGGCTGGGGTGGTGGTGTAATGGTGTGGGGATGTTTTCTTGGCACACTTTAGGCCCCTTAGTGCCAATTGAGCTTAGTTTAAATGCCACGGCCTACCTGAGCATTGTTTCTGACCATGTCCATCCCTTTATGACCACCATGTACCCATCCTCTGATGGCTACTTCCAGCAGGATAATGCACCATGTCACAAAGCTCCAATCATCTCAAATTGGTTTCTTGAACATGACAATGAGTTCACTGTACTAAAATGGCCCCCACAGTCACCAGATCTCAACCCAATACAGCATCTTTGGGATGTGGTGGAACGGGAGCTTCATGCCCTGGATGTGCATCCCACAAATCTCCATCAACTGCAAGATGCTTTCCTATCAATATGGGCCAACATTTCTAAAGAATGCTTTCAGCACCTTGTTGAATCAATGCCATGTAGCATTAAGGCAGTTCTGAAGGCGAAAGGGGGTCAAACACAGTATTAGTATGTGTTCATAATAACCCTTTAGGTGAGTGTATGTCGTAGGCTGTGTGTAGCATGGGTAGACTCTGACGTACCCTGACGCGCACCTCTCCAAAAATGTAAACCAACGCGTTGTTTCGACGCGGATCGCAAGCGCTGTGATTGGTCTGCCAGAACCCCTCCCTCAGGGGTATCATGCTATCTCTGCATGTGAAACTGTGCTGCCGCGGAAAACGATGCAGAAGTAAATGAAAATGGATGCGCAGCCACAGCGGGACGCAGAAGTATAAATCAGCCTTAAGGGGTTCTGGCAGACCAATCACAGCATTTGCGGTCCGCGTCAAATTGCATTGTTACATTTTTGGAGAGCAGCGCATCAGGGTACGTCATAGTCTACGCGT